>JACEEZ010015650.1:0-22450 GCA_016584305.1 Chionoecetes opilio
GTTTTTTAAAAATAAAAATTGATACATAAAAATTTTATGAAATTTCATATTTTAAGCTATTAATATTATAATATATTTGTGTAAAAGTGCTGAATGATGTCAAATTTTGAAAATTTTTTAGGCTTTCAAAAATGCATTAAATACTTGAAAAAACGTTGTTTTGAGGATTAAAATATATACTTAAATATCATGAAAATGCATATTTTTAGCTCATAAAAATCGTAGATATAGTTTGTAAAAGTGCTGAATAAAGTCAAATTCGACATTTATTTGCCTTTCAAAAAAACATTGAAATACTTGAAAAAACATTGTCTTAAGATTAAAATTGATATCTAAATTTCATGAAAAATACTATTTTTAGCTATTAATTTTGTAAAATATGTTGTAGCAAATATCAAAAGCTATTTAGCTACATATATAAAGAAATATCTTCAATTTGTAGAAAAAAAACTCTTCCTGATAACTAGCTAAAATCATTGAAAACACTACATTTTAAAGGTTTTTTAGCCATATAAAAAGTAAAACTACTTTTTATATATATAAACAATAACGCTACAGTTTACAAAAAACTATGTAAAACACTGCAATATACCGTTATATCACAATAATAACCTCTTACTCTTCATTTAATAGCTTAATGTAATGTAAGCTACTTATAGGTGCAAATTTTTCTTAAAAAGGATTTTATACCTCAATTTTTGTAGAAAACAGTTATATATCACCGATAACTACTAATATCATTGAAAACACTACATTTTATGGGTTTATAGCAATATGATAAGTAAAACTAACTTGTATATATACAATAACGCTTCAGTTTACAAAAAACTATGAAAACGCTTGCAAAATCCGTTATATCACAATAATAAGCCCATTCTCTTCTATTTATTAGCTTAATGTAATGTAAGCTACTTATAGTGCAAATATTCTAAAAAAAAGGGTTGTATGCTTCAATTTTTAGGGAAAAAAGCTATATATCACCGATAACTAGCTAAAATCATTGAAAAGAACACATTTTGAGGGTATAAAGCTTATCATAAGGTAATTCCTTCTATTAATTATATAACACAACAATTAACAAGAAACTTGAAAAACACGTATAATATCAATTGTATCACAATATAGATCTCAAACTCCTTATAAGCTTACAGTAGTTTAAAATAGAAATTTCTAAACGAAAACAACTATAATACCACATTTTGAATTTCTCTATCAAAAAAAGGGCTGAATAATGCCATTTTCGACATTTTTTAGCCTTCAAAATACATTAAAACACTTGAAAAAACGTTGTTTTAAAAATAAAATTTATACATAAATTTTATGAAATACATATTTTAAGCTCATAATATTATAAAATATAGTTGTGTAAAGTGCTGAATGATTGTCAAATTTTGACATTTTTTAAGGCTTTCAACAAATGCATAAATACCTTTGAAAAAAACGTTTGTTTTGAGGATTAAAATTGATACTTAATTTCATGAAAATGCATATTTTTTAGCTCATAACATTGTAAAATATAGTTGTGTAAAAGTGCTGAATAATGTCAAATTTCGACATTTTTTAGCCTTTCAAAAAAAAACATTGAAATACTTGAAAAAACATTGTTTTAAGATTAACATTGATATCTAACATTTCATGAAAACTACATATTTTTAGCTATTAATTTGTAAATATAGTTGTAGCAATATCCAAAGCTATTTAGCTACATATATCAGAATATTACTTCAATTTGTAGAAAAAAACAAATCTTCACTGAATACTAGCTAAATCATTGAAACCACTACATTTTAATGGTTTATAGCCATATGCTAAGTAAAACTACTTGTATCTATACAATACGCTACAGTTTTACAAGAAACTATGAAACGCTTGCAATCTACCAGTTATATCACAAATAATACCTATTACTTTCTATATTAATAGCTTAATGTAATGTAACCTACTTATAGGTGCAATTATTCAAAAAGAGGATTTTAATACTTCAATTTATAAGAAACACTATCATATCACCGATAACTAGCTAATATCATTTAAAACACCCACATTTTATGGGTTCTAGGCAATATGATAAGTAAAACTACTTGTATATACCAATAACGTTACAGGTTACAAGAAACTATGAAAAACGCTTGTAATAATACACGTTATATCACAATACATAATCCTCTACTCTTATATTTAATAGCTTAATGTAATGTAAGCTACTTAAGGTGCAAATTATTCTTAAAAAGAGTTTTATACTTCAATTTGTAGGAAAACAGCTATATATCGACCGATAACTAGCTAAGAATCATTGAAAAAGAACACATTTTGAGGGTATAAAGCATTATCATAAGTAAATTCTTCTATTAATTATTAACACAACAATTAACAAGAAAACTATGAAAAACACGTATAATATACATTGTATCACAATATAGAGTCTCACACTCCTATTCTAAGCTTACAGTAGTTTAAAATAGAATTTCTAACGAAAGCAACTATATACCACATTTTGAATTTCTCTATCAAAAAAAGGGCTGAATAATGCCAATTTTTCGACATTTTTTAGCCATTCCAAATACATTAAAACCCGTTGAAAAAAACGTTGTTTTTAAGAATATAATTGATACATAAATTTTCATGAAAAATACATATTTTAATCTCTTAATATTATAAACTATAGTTTTGTGTAAAAGTGCTGAATGATGTCAAATTTTGACATTTTTAAGGCTTTCAATAAATGCATTAAATACGTTAAAAACCGTGTTTTGAAGATTAAAATTGATACTTAAATTTCATGAAAATGCTATTTTTAGCTCATGAACATTGTAAGATATGTTTTGTGTAAATGTTCTGAATAATGTTAAATTTCAGACATTTTTTTAGCCTTTCAAAAAAACATTGAAATACTTGAAAAACATTGTCCTTAAGATTAAATTGATATCTTAAATTTCATGAAAAATACATATTTTTAGTTAAAATTAAAATATTAATTTTGTAAAATATAGTTTGTTAGCAGAAAGTATCAAAAGCTTTTAGGCTACAGTATATAAAGAAATATACTTCAATTTGTAGAAGAAAAAAAAACTCTCCTGATAACTACTAAAATCATTGAAAACCCTACATTTTAGTGTTTTATAGCCATTGATAAGTAAAACTACTTGTATAATATAACATAACGCTACAGTTTACAAGAAACTATGTAAAACACTTGCAATATACCGTTATTTCACATAAATAACCTCTTACTCTTCTATTTAATAGCTTATGTAATGTAAGCTCACTTATAGGTGCAATTTTTCTAAAAGAGGAATTTTATAACCTTCAATTTGTAGAAAAAACAGTTTTATATATCACCGATACTAGCTAATATCATTGAAAAACACTACTTTTATGGGTTTTATAGCAATATTATAAGTAAAACTACTTTGGTATATTACATACGCAACAGTTTACAAGCACTATGAAAACGCTTTGCAAATAAAACCGTTATATAAACAATAAATAATCATATTACTCTTCTATTTATAAGCTTAATTGTATGTAATGTAAGCTACTTTATAGTGCAAATTATTCTAAAAAAAGATTGTATACTTCCATTTGTAGGAAAACAGCTATATATCCACACCGATAACTGCTAAAACATTGAAAAAGAACACATTTTTGAGGGTATACTAGCATTATCATAAGGTAAATTCCTTCTATTAATTAGATAACACACCATTAAACAAGAAACTATGAAAACCGTATAATATACAAAATGTTATCACAATATAGAGTCTCAAACTCCTATTCTAAGCTTACAGTAGTTTAAAAAAATAGAAATTTCTAACGAGAACAACTATAATACCCATTTTGAATTTTCTCTAATCAAAAAAAAGGGCTGAATAATGCCAATTTTCGACTTTTTTAGCCATTCAAAAATACATTAAAACACCTTGAAAAAACGGTTGTGTTTTAAGAATAAAAATTGATACATAAATTTCCTGAAAATACATATTTTAAGCTCTTACTATTATAAAAATATAGTTTGTGTAAAAAGTGGCTGAATAATATCAAATTTTGACATTTTAAGGCTTAAAAAAAATGCATTCAATACTTGAAAAAACGTTGTTTTGAGGATTAAAATTGAGACTTAAATTTTCAATGAAAATGCCTATTTTTTAGCCATAACATTTTAAATAAGTTGTGTAACAGGGCTGATAAGTCACATTTCGAATTTTTTACGCCTTTCAAAAAAACATTGAACATACTTGAAAAAACATTGTCCTTAAGATAAAAATTGATATCTAATTTCATGGAAAAAAAAATTTTTTTTTTAGCTATTACTTTTGTAAAATATAGTTGTGCAATTCAAAAGCTATTTAGTACATATATAAATAAATATACTTCAATTTGTAGAAAAAAACAACTCTTCACTGATAACTAGCTAAATCATTGAAAACACTACAATTTTTAAGGGTTTATACCCATATGATAAGTAAAACTACTTGTATATATACAATACGCTACAGTTTACAAGAAAATATGAAAAACGCTTGCAATATACCGTTATATCACAATAAATAACCTATTACTCTTTCTATTTAATCTCTTAATGTAATGTAAGCTACTTATATGGTCAAATTAATTTTAAAAAGAGGATTTTATAATTCAATTTATAGAAAACGTTATATATCACCGATAACTATAGTTAATATCATTGAAAAACACTACATTTTATGGGTTTATAGCAATATGATAAGTAAACTACTTGTATATATACATAACGTTACGTTTAACAAGAAACTATGAAAAATGCTTGCAATTTATGATACCGGGGGTTATATCACAATAATACCTCCTACCTCTTCAATTTTATTAGCTTAATGTAATGTAAGCTACTTCATAGGTTGCATCTTACTCTAAAAAAAGAGTATTTTTATACTTCAAATTTGTAGGAAAACAGCTATAATATCACCGATTAACTAGCTAATATTCATTGAAAACACTCTTTTATGGTGTTTTTAATAGCAATATGATAATAAAACTTAACTACTTGTATATATACCCATAACAAGCTACAGTTTACAAGAACGTATGATAAACGCTTGCAATATACCGTTATATCACAATTAATAACCTCTTACTCTTTTCTTTAATAGCTTAAATGTAATGTAAGCTACTTATAGGTGCAAATTAGTTATAAAAAGAGGATTTTTTTATATACATCAATTTTGGAGAAAACAGCTATATATCACCACACTAGCTAATATCATTGAAACCTACTTAAATATGGGTTTTTATATGCAATTTGATAAGTAAAACTACTTGTATATATACAATAACCGCTACAGTTACAAGAAACTTATGAAAAACGTTTGCAATATCCGTTATAATCACAATTAAATAACCTCTTTACTCTTATATTTATAGATAGCCTTAATGTAATGTTAAGCTCTTTATAGGTGCAAATTATTTTAAAAAGAGGATGTTATACTCCATTTGTAGGACACAGCTAGATAATCACATAACTAGCTAATATCATTTGAAAACACTACATTTAAGGTTTATAGCAAATATGATAATAAAATTACTTTTATATATACAAATACAGCTTCAGTTTGCAAGAAACAATGAAAAAACGCGTGCAATTATACAGTTATACACAATAATAAACCTCTTACTCTTCTATTTAGATAGCTTATTGTAATGTAAGGCTACATATAGGTGCAAATTATTCCTAAAAAGAGGATTTATACTTCCAAATTTGTAGGAAACGCCATATATCACCAATAACTAGCTAATATCATTGAAAACACACATTTATGGGTTTATAGCATATGATAATGAAAACTACTTGTATATATACAATAACGCTTCAGTTTACAAGAAACTATGAAAAACGCTTGCAATATCCGTTATATCACAATAAATAACCTATTCTCTTCTCTTATTAGCTTAGATGTTAATGTAAGCTACTTTAGTTGCAAATTAATTCTAAAAAGGAGTGTATCCTCAATTTGGGTAGGAAAACAGCTATATATAACGATAACTAGCTAAAATCATTAAAAAGAAACACATTTTGAGGGTATAAAGCATTATCATAAGTTAATCCTTCTATTAATTATATAACACAACAATTACCAAGAAACTATGAAAAACACGTAATAATAACAATTGTATCACAATATAGAGGCTCAAACTCCAATTTATAACTTACAGTAGTTTAAATAGAAATTTCTAACGAAAACACTATAATACTCACATTTTGAAAATTTTCTCTATCAAAAAAAGGGCTGAATACTGCCAATTTTTTGCAGGGGGGGGGGGGGACATTTTTAAGCCATTTCAAAATACATTAAAACCCTTTGAAAAAACGTTTTTTAAGAATCAAATTGTACATCACTTTCATGAAAAATACCAGATTTTTAAGATCTTAATATTATAAATATAGTTGTGTAAAAGTGCTGAATAATGTCAAATTTTGACATTTTTAAGGCTTCCAAAATGCATTAATACTTGAAAAAACGTTTGTTGTGAGGAATAAAATTGATACTTAAATTTTTTATAAAAATGCATATTTTTAGCTCTAACATTGTAAAGAATATAGTTGTTAAAAAGTGCTGATAATGTCAAATTTCGACATTATTAGCCTTTTCAAAAAAAGACATTCAAATACTTGAAAAAACATTGTCTTA
Source organism: Chionoecetes opilio (assembly GCA_016584305.1). Classification (NCBI taxonomy): domain Eukaryota; kingdom Metazoa; phylum Arthropoda; class Malacostraca; order Decapoda; family Majidae; genus Chionoecetes; species Chionoecetes opilio. Next base: position 6,663 of record JACEEZ010015650.1, read on the forward strand.
AGATTAAAATTGATTATCTAAATTTCATTCCATAAAAATTACATATTTTTTTAGCTATTAATTTTGTAAAATATAGTTTATGTAAGCAATATCAAAAAGCTATTTTAGCCTACATATATAAAGAAATATACTGGTCAAATTGTAGAAGAAAAAAACTCTTCACTGATACTAGCTAAAATCATTGAAAACACTAATTTTACATGGTTTAATATCCATATGGATTAAGTAAAACTACTTTTGTATATAATACAATAACGCTACGAGTTTTACAAGAAACTAGTATGAAAACACTTGCAATATACCGTTATATCACAATAAATAACCTCTTACTCTTCTATTTAATAAGCTTAAATGTAATGTTAAGCTACCTTATAGGTGCAAATGTTTCCTTAAAGAGGATTTTATACCTCAATTTGTAGGAAAACAGTTATATATCACCGATACCTAGTCTAATAATCATTGAAAACACTACATTTTATGAGTTTATAGCCAATATAATAAGTAAACTACTTGTATATATACAATACCGCTACAGTTTAACAAGAAACTATGAAAAACGCTTTGCAATATCCCGTTATATCACAATAAATAACCTAATACTTTTTTCTATTTAATAGCTTTAATGTAATGTAAGCTACTTTATATGTGCAATTATTTTTAAAAAGAGGATTTATACTTTCAATTTATAGGAAAACAGTTATATATCACCAATAGACTTGTTAATATCATTGAAAACACTACATTTATGGTTTATGCAATATGATTAAAGTACAACTACTTGTATATATACCATACGCTACGTTTACAGAAACTATGAAAACGCTTGCATATACAGTATATCAACAATTCATAACCTCTTACTCTTTATTTAATAGCTAATGTAAATGTAAGCTACTTATAGGTCAAATTAGTCTAAAAAGAATTTTATACATCAATTTGTAGAAAACACTATAGTAATCACCGACAACTATCTAATATCATTGAAAAACACTATCATATATGGTTTATAAGCAATTATAAGTAAAACACTTTGGTATATATACAATAAACGCTACAGTTTACAAGAAAACTATGAAAAACGTTTTGCAATATCCGTTATATCACATTAATAAACCTCTTACTCTTATATTTAATAGCTTAATGTCATGTAAGCTACTTTATAGGTTCAAAATTATTCTAAAAGAAGGATTTTATACTTTCAAATTTGTAAGGAAAACAAGCTATATATCACCGATAACTAGCTAATATCATTGAAACACTCATTGTATGGTTTATAGCAATATGATAAGTACAACTACTTGTATAATACAATAACGCTTCAGTTTACAAGAAACTATGAAAAAACGCTTGCAATATACCGTTTATAATCACAATAAATAACCTATTACCTTTTACTCTTCTATTTATTACTTAATGTAATGTAAGCTACTTATAGGTGCAAATTATTTTAAAAAGAGGATTTTTATACTCCAATTTGTAGGAAACAGCTATATATCACCGATAACTAGCTAATATCATTGAAAAACCACTACATTTTATGGTTATAATATGATAAATAGGATAAATATATGATAATATATGATAAATAAAAATTACTTTTATATATACAATACAGCTACAGTTTTTGCAAGAAAAATGAAAAACCGCTTGCAGATATACAGTTTATATCAACAATAATTTTTAAAAAAAAACCTCTTACTCTTCTATTTAATAGCTTATTGTAATTTAAGCTACATTTAGGTGCAAATTATTTCTAAGATAGGATTTTATTACTTCATTTGTAGGAAAACAGCTATATATCACCAGATAACTAGCTAAATTCATTGAAACCACAACATTTTATGGGTTTATGCAATATGATAAGTAAAACACTTGTATATATACAATAACGCTACAGTTTACAAAAAACTATGAAACACTTGCAATTATACCGTTTTATCACAATAATAGCCTCTTTACTCTTATGATTTAATAGCTATTTTGTTAATGTAAGCTACTTATAGGTGCAAATTATTTCTAAAAAGAGGATTTTTAAATACTTCAATTTTGAGTAAGCAGCTATATTCACCGTATAACTAGCCTAAATATTTGCAACCACCACATTTTGATGGGTTTATAGCAATATGATAAGTAAAACGAACTTGGTAATATATAAAATAACGCTGGCAATTGTGACAAGAAACTATGAAAAACGCTGGCAATATAACCGTTTTTTATAACAATAAATAACCTATTTTACGTCTTCTATTTATGTAGCTTAATGTATGTAGCTACTTATAGGTGCCAAATTATTTCTAAAAAAAGGATTGTATACTTCAATTTGTAGAAAACAGCTTATATATCAACCGATAACTAGCTAAAAATCATTGAAAAGAACACATTTTTAGGGTATAAAGGCATTATCATAAGGTAAATTCCCTTCTATTAATTATATAACACAACAATTAACAAGAAACTATGAAAAACACGTTAAAATATACAATTCTATCACAATATAGAGTCTCAAACTCTATTCTAGCGTCAGTAGTTTTAAAAATAGAAATTTCCTAACGAAAGCAACTATAATACCAACAGTTTGAATTCTCTATCAAAAAAAGGGCTGACGAATGATCCATTTTCGACATTTTTTAGCCGATTCAAAAATACATTAAAACACTTGAAAAAACGTTTTTTTAAGAATATAATTGAGACAATAAATTTCATGAAAAATACATATTTTAAGCTCTTAATATTAGAAAATATAAGTTGTGTAAAAGTGCTGAAATTCAAATTTGACATTTTTTAAGGCTTTCATAAATGCATTAAAATACTTAAAAAACGTTGTTTTTGAGGATTAAAATTGATACTTAAATTTCTGAAATGCATATTTTTTACTCATAAATTGTAGATAATAGTTTGTGTTAAACGTGCTGAATAATGTTAAATACGACATTTTTAGCCTTGCAAAAAAAACAATTGAAATACTTGAAAAAACATTGTTCTTAAGATTAAAATTTGATATCTAAATTTCATAAAAATACATATTTTTTAGCTATTAATTTTGTAAAATATAGTTGTAGCAAATATCAAAAGCTATTTAGCTACATATATAAAGAAATATACTTCAATTTGTAGAAGAAAAAAAACTCTTCACTGATAACTAGCTAAAATCATTGAAAACACTACATTTTAAGGGTTTATAGCCATATGATAAGTAAAACTACTTGTATATATACAATAACGCTACAGTTTACAAGAAACTATGTAAAACACTTGCAATATACCGTTATATCACAATAAATAACCTCTTACTCTTCTATTTAATAGCTTAATGTAATGTAAGCTACTTATAGGTGCAAATTTTTCTTAAAAGAGGATTTTATACCTCAATTTGTAGGAAAACAGTTATATATCACCGATAACTAGCTAATATCATTGAAAACACTACATTTTATGGGTTTATAGCAATATGATAAGTAAAACTACTTGTATATATACAATAACGCAACAGTTTACAAGAAACTATGAAAAACGCTTGCAATATACCGTTATATAACAATAAATAACATATTACTCTTCTATTTATAAGCTTAATTGTAATGTAATGTAAGCTACTTATAGGTGCAAATTATTCTAAAAAAAGGATTGTATACTTCAATTTGTAGGAAAACAGCTATATATCACCGATAACTAGCTAAAATCATTGAAAAGAACACATTTTGAGGGTATACAGCATTATCATAAGGTAAATTCCTTCTATTAATTATATAACACAACAATTAACAAGAAACTATGAAAAACACGTATAATATACAAATGTATCACAATATAGAGTCTCAAACTCCTATTCTAAGCTTACAGTAGTTTAAAATAGAAATTTCTAACGAAAACAACTATAATACCACATTTTGAATTTCTCTATCAAAAAAAGGGCTGAATAATGCCAATTTTCGACATTTTTTAGCCATTCAAAAATACATTAAAACACTTGAAAAAACGTTGTTTTTAAGAATAAAATTGATACATAAATTTCATGAAAAATACATATTTTAAGCTCTTAATATTATAAAATATAGTTGTGTAAAAGTGCTGAATAATATCAAATTTTGACATTTTTAAGGCTTAAAAAAAATGCATTAAATACTTGAAAAAACGTTGTTTTGAGGATTAAAATTGATACTTAAATTTCATGAAAATGCATATTTTTAGCTCATAACATTGTAAGATATAGTTGTGTAAAAGGGCTGAATAATGTCAAATTTCGACATTTTTTAGCCTTTCAAAAAAACATTGAAATACTTGAAAAAACATTGTCTTAAGATTAAAATTGATATCTAAATTTCATGGAAAAAAAATTTTTTTTAGCTATTAATTTTGTAAAATATAGTTGTAGCAAATATCAAAAGCTATTTAGCTACATATATAAAGAAATATACTTCAATTTGTAGAAAAAAACAACTCTTCACTGATAACTAGCTAAAATCATTGAAAACACTACATTTTAAGGGTTTATAGCCATATGATAAGTAAAACTACTTGTATATATACAATAACGCTACAGTTTACAAGAAAATATGAAAAACGCTTGCAATATACCGTTATATCACAATAAATAACCTATTACTCTTCTATTTAATAGCTTAATGTAATGTAAGCTACTTATATGTGCAAATTATTTTAAAAAGAGGATTTTATAATTCAATTTATAGGAAAACAGTTATATATCACCGATAACTAGTTAATATCATTGAAAACACTACATTTTATGGGTTTATAGCAATATGATAAGTAAAACTACTTGTATATATACAATAACGTTACAGTTTACAAGAAACTATGAAAAATGCTTGCAATATACCGTTATATCACAATAAATAACCTCTTACTCTTCAATTTATTAGCTTAATGTAATGTAAGCTACTTATAGGTGCATCTTACTCTAAAAAGAGTATTTTATACTTCAATTTGTAGGAAAACAGCTATATATCACCGATAACTAGCTAATATCATTGAAAACACTACATTTTATGGGTTTATAGCAATATGATAAATAAAACTACTTGTATATATACCATAACGCTACAGTTTACAAGAAAGTATGAAAAACGCTTGCAATATACCGTTATATCACAATTAATAACCTCTTACTCTTTTATTTAATAGCTTAATGTAATGTAAGCTACTTATAGGTGCAAATTATTATAAAAAGAGGATTTTATACATCAATTTGTAGGAAAACAGCTATATATCACCAACAACTAGCTAATATCATTGAAAACACTACATTATATGGGTTTATAGCAATTTGATAAGTAAAACTACTTGTATATATACAATAACGCTACAGTTTACAAGAAACTATGAAAAACGTTTGCAATATACCGTTATATCACAATTAATAACCTCTTACTCTTATATTTAATAGCTTAATGTAATGTAAGCTACTTATAGGTGCAAATTATTTTAAAAAGAGGATTTTATACTCCAATTTGTAGGAAAACAGCTATATATCACCGATAACTAGCTAATATCATTGAAAAACCCACTTTTAAAGGGTTTTTTTAAACAAATTGATAAATAAAATTCTTTTATATATACAAAAACAGCTAAAAGTTTGCAAGAAACAATGAAAAAAGCGTGCAATATCAGTTATTAAAACCCCAATAAATAACCTCTTACTCTTCTATTTAAAACTTTTTTGGGTTTTAACTACATATGGTTGGGAAAATTAAATTTTAAAAGAGGGTTTTATACTTTTAATTTTTAGGAAAAAAAGCCATATATCACCAATAACTAGCTAAAATCATTGAAAACACTACTTTTAGGGGGTTTTAAAGGGAATATGATAAGTAAAAAATCTTGTTTAAAATACAAAAACGCTTTTAGTTTTTTCAAAAAACTATTAAAAAAAGCTTTTCAATATAAAACCCTTATATCACAATAAAATAACCTATTCTCCCTTTTATTTTTTAGCTTTAAAGTAATGTAAACTACTTATAGGGGCAAATTATTCTAAAAAAAAGGGTTGTATCCCTTTAATTTTTTAGGGAAAAAAGCTATATACAAACCGGGAAAATTTGCTAAAATCATTGAAAAGAAACATTTTTAAGGGGAAAAGCATTTATCCAAAAAGTTAAATTCCTTCTATTTAAATTAAAAACACAACAATTAACAAGAAACCCCATAAAAAAAAGTTAATTACAATTGTATCACAAAATAGGTCTCAACTCCAATTTTTAAAACTTACGTAAATTTAAAATAGAAATTTCTAACGAAAAAAAACTATAATACCCAATTTTGAATTTTTCTAAACAAAAAAAAGGGGGGAAAAAATGCCAATTTTCGACATTTTTTAGCCCCTTCAAAAATTTCATTTTAAAAAACTTTAAAAACGTTTTTAAGGGAAAAAAAATTTATACATAAAATTTATGAAAAAAAATATTTTAACTCTTAATATTAAAAAAATATGTTGTGTAAAAATGCTGAATAATGTCAAAATTTTTACATTTTTAAAAGGGTTTTTTAAAAAAGCATTAAATACTTGAAAAAACGTTTTTTGGGGGATTAAAAATTTTACTTAAATTTTTTAAAAAAGCAATTTTTAGCTCATAACATTGTAAAAATATATTGTTTAAAATTTTTTTTAAAAATGTCAAATTTCGACATTTTTTTTTGCCTTTTAAAAAAAAATTGAAAAACTTGAAAAAAATTTTTTCTTAAAATTAAAAATTTTATCTAAAAATTTTATGAAAAAAACATATTTTTTTGCTATTAATTTTTTAAAATTTAGTTATAGGGAAAAATTTAAAAGCTAAATTTTGCTACATAATTTAAAAAAATAACTTCAAAATTTTAAAAAAAAAAAAAACTCTTCACTTTTAACTAGCTAAAATCTTGAAAACACTACATTTTAAGGGTTTTTAGCCATATGATAAATAAAAATACTTGTAAAATATACAATAAAAACCTTTCAGTTTTTTAAGAAACTAAAGAAAAACACTTTGCAATAAAACCGTTAAAAATCCCAAAATAACCTCTTTTCTCTTCTTTTTCCCTTTAAAGTAATGTAAGCTACTTTTAAAGGGGCAAATTTTTTTTAAAAGAGGTTTTTTTACCTCAATTTGTAGGGAAAAAAATTATATTTTCACCGATAACTGCTAATATAAAATTTTAAAAACTACATTTTTTGAGTTTTTTAGCAATATGGGTAAGTAAAAATACTTGTATATAAAACCCAAAAACGCTAAAGTTTACAAAAACTTTTGAAAAAGCTTGCAATATCCGTTATATAAAAATAAAAAACCTATTAAATTTTCTATTTAATAGCTTAATGTAATGGAAGCTACTTATATGTGCAAAATTTTTTTAAAAAGGGGTTTTTTTAACTTCAATTTATAGGGAAAAAAGTTATATATCACCGATAATAGTTAATATCTTGAAAACACTACTTTTAAAGGGTTTTTAGCAATATAAAGTAAAACTACTTGTATATATACCCTAAAAGCTACAGTTTTTCAAGAAACTATGAAAAAACCCCTTGCAATATACCGTTATAAAAAAAAAATTTAAAAAACCCCCTTTAAATCTTTTTTTTAATACTTAATGTAATGTTTAAGGCCCACTTATTGGTTCAAATTATTCTAAAAAAAGGTTTTTTTTACATCAATTTGTAGGAAAAAAGCTATAATAACCCGAAAAACTACTAAAATCATTGAAAACACTACATTAAAATTTGGGTTTTTTTAGCAATTTGATAATTTAAAAATACTTGTATATATACAATAACCCCTACAGTTTACAAGAAACTTGAAAAACTTTTTTCAAAAACCGTTTTTTTTCACAAAATTTAAAACCCCTTCTTACCTTTAAATTTAATACTTAATGTAATGTAACTACTTATAAAAGGGGCAAATTTTCTAAAAAAGGATTTTTACTTCAAATTTTTTAGGAAAAAAAGCTATATACACCGGTTTAAATAGGGTAATATCATTTGGAAAAACTACATTTTAGGGTTTAAAAGCAAAATATAAGTAAAAATACTTGTATATATCAATAACGCTTCAGTTTTCAAGAAAAATATGAAAAGCTTGGGAAAAAACCGTTATAAAACACAATAAAAAAACCTATTACTCTTCTATTTTTAAACTTAATGGGTTAAAGTAAACTACTTATGGTTTTCAAATTATTTTAAAAAAAAAAATTTTTTTCTCCAATTTTTTAGGGAAAAAAGGGTATATATCACCGGGTAAATAGCTAAACATTGAAAACCTACTTTTTGGGGGTTTTTTATATGATTTAAAAATGAAAAAATAAAGATAAAATATGATAAATAAAATTACTTTTATTATAAATACGCACAGTTTGCAAAAACAAGGGAAAAAAGCTTGCAAAATACAGTTTTTAAACCCCAATAAATTAAACCCCTTCTCTTTTATTTAATGCTTATTGGGGGAATGTAAACTACTCTAGGGGCAAATTATTTTAAGAGAGGATTTTATACTTCAAATTTTTAGGGAAAAAAGCTATATATCACCGATAACCGCTAAAAATCATTGAAAACACCCCAAAATTTTTTTGGGGTTTTTAAAAAATATGATAATAAAACTACTTTTTATATATACAATAAGCTACAGTTTTCCCAAAAAACTATGAAAAAACCCCTTGCAATATACCCTTTTATCACAATAAAAAAGCCTCTTTTCTCTTATATTTTTAAAACTTATTGTAATGGGAAGTCTTAAAAAGGTCAAATTTTTCCCAAAAAAAGGATTTTATACCCTTTAATTTGTAGGGAAACAGCTATATATCACCGATAACTAGCTAAAATCATTGCAAACCCCAAAAATTTTATGGGTTTTTAAGCATATGATAAGTAAAACTACTTGTATATATAAAATAAAGCTGCAGTTTAAAAAGAAAATATGAAAAACGCGGGGGGGAAAATCCGTTTTTTTTAACAATAAATAACCTATTTTTTCTCTTCCCATTTTTTTACTTAAAAGTAATTAAGCTACTTAAAAGGTGGGAAATTTTTCTTAAAAAAAAGGGTTGATCTTCAAAATTTGGGAGGAAAACAGCTATTATCACCGTAACTGCTAAAATCATTGAAAAAAACACTTTTGAGGGGATAAAGCATTATCATAAGGTTTAAATTCCTTCTTTAAATTATTAAAAACCCCAAAAATTTTAAAAAAAACTATGAAAAACACGTATAATATACAATTTTTACAAAAAGAAATCTCAAACTCCCATTTTTAAGCTTAAAAGTAGTTTTTTAAAATAAAATTTTTTAACGAAAACAACTATAATCCAATTTTGAATTTTCTCTATCAAAAAAAGGGGGAATAAAAAGCCAATTTTTGACATTTTTTTGCCATTCAAAAATACATTTAAAAAACTTTAAAAAACGGTTTTTTTTTAAAGGGAAAATAATTGATACTAAATTTCAATGAAAAAAACTATTTTTTAAATCTTAATATTATAAAAAATAGTTTTTTAAAAGTGCTTAAAATGTCAAATTTTTACATTTTTTTAAAGGGTTTCATAAAAGCATTAAATAACTTTAAAAAAAAAAGTTTTTTTTGAGGGTTAAAATTGATACTTAAATTTTATAATATGCAAAAATTTTTATTTATAAAATTGTAAATATGTTTTTGGTAAAAGTGCCCGAATAAATTTTTAAATTTTGAAAATTTTTTTGCCTTGCAAAAAACATTGAAATAAATTGAAAAAACATTGTCTTTAAAATTAAAATTTTTAATTAAAACTAAAATTTTATGAAAAATACATATTTTTTTGCTATTTTTTTGGGGAAAATAGTTTTAGAAAAAATCAAAAACTATTTAGCTACATATATAAAGAAATATCTTTAATTTTTTAGAAGAAAAAAAACTCTTCACCTTTATAACCCAGCCTTTTTAAAAAAACATTTAAAACACTACTTTTAAGGTTTTTTTAGCCAATGAAAAAAGTAAAAATACTTTATATATAAATAACGCTACAGTTTTCAAGAAACTATGTAAAACACTTGCAATATAAAGGGTTTTATCACAAAAAATAACCTCTTTCTCTTCTATTTAATAGCTTTTTAAAGTATGGGAACTACTTTTGGTTTTCAAATTTTTTTTTAAAGAGGATTTTTATACCTCAATTTGTGGGAAAACCCTTTTTTTTATATCACCGATAACTAGCTAAAAATCATTGAAAACACCATTTTAAAGGGGTTTTTAGCAATATGATAAAAACTACTTTTATTATACAAAAACGCAACGTTTAACAAGAAACTATGGAAAAAAAGCTTGGGAAAAATCCCCCTTTTTCTAACAATAAATTTAAAATATTCTCTTCTATTTTAACTTAATTGTAAGGGAATTTTAAGCTACTTATAGGGCAAATTATTTTTAAAAAAAGGGTTGTATACTTTAATTTGTAGGAAAAAGCTTTTATTCACCGATAACTGCTAAAAACTTTAAAAAAAAACACATTTTGAGGGGGATACAGCATTATCATAAGGTAAATTCCTTCTATTAATTAAAATAACAAACAAAAACAAGAAAATATGAAAACACGTATAATATAAAAAGTATCCAATTTTAGAGTCCCCCAAAATCCTTTCTAAACTTACAGTAGTTTAAAAAGAAATTTCTAACGAAAACAAATATATCCACCTTTTGGGGAAATTTTTCATCAAAAAAAGGGGGAATAATTTCCAATTTTCGACATTTTTTTTTCCCCTTTTAAAAAAACATTAAAACACTTAAAAAACGTTTTTTTTAAGAATAAAATTATACTAAATTTTTCATGAAAAAAACATATTTTAAACTCTTAATTTTTATAAAATATAGTTTGTGTAAAAGTGCTGAATAAAAATCAAATTTTTTACATTTTTAAGGCTTAAAAAAAAAGCCCTTAAAATTTCTTTTAAAAAAAGTTGTTTTTTTAGGGTTAAAATTGATTTCTTAAATTTCATGAAAATGCATATTTTTTTGCTCATAACATTGTAAGATATAGTTGTGTAAAAAGGGGGGAATTGTCAAATTTCGAAAATTTTTTAGCCCCTTTTAAAAAAAAATTGAAATACTTTAAAAAAAAATTTTCTTAAGATTAAAAAATTTAAAATCTAAATTTCATGGAAAAAAAAATTTTTTAGCTTTTTAATTTTGTAAAAAAATAGTTTTTACAAATATTCCCCCCCGCTTTTAGCTACATATAAAAAGAAATTACTTTTTAATTTTTAGAAAAAAACAAATTTTTCACGGGAAAATAGCTAAAATCATTTTAAAACCCCTCTTTTAAGGGGTTTTTAACCTATGATAAGTAAAAATACTTGTTTTATATACAATAACGCTAAGTTTACAAAAAAAATATGAAAAACGCTTTCAAATAAAACCCTTTTTATCACAAAATAACCTTTTTACTCTTCCATTTAAAACTTAAAGGTTAAAGTAAGCTAATTTATTGTGCAAAATTTTTTTAAAAGAGGGTTTTATAATTCAATTTATAGGAAAAAAGTTAATATCACCGATAACTAATTTATCATTGAAAACACTACATTTTAGGGTTTATAGCAAAATGATAAGTAAAACTCTTGTATATATACAATAACTTACAGTTTACAAAACTATGAAAAAAACTTGCAATAACCCCTTTAAAATCACAATAAATAACCCCCCTACTCTTCAAATTTTTTAGCTTAAAGTAATGTAACTACTTAAGGTGCATCTTAAATCAAAAAAAGTATTTTTTACTTCAATTTTTGGGGGGGGGGGGGGGGAAAACAGCTTTTATATCACCTAACTAGCTAAAATCATTGAAAAAACTCATTTTTTTGGGTTTTTTGCCAAAAATGAAAATTAAAATACTTGTATATATACCATAACGCACAGTTTACAAGAAAAATTGAAAAACGCTTGCAATTACCGTTTAAACACAATTAATAACCTCTTACCCCTTTTTTTTTAATACTTAATGTAATTTTAAGGGTACTTTTTTAGGTGGGAAAATTTTTATAAAAAAGGATTTTTTCACAATTTTTTTGGAAAAAAGCTATATTACCAACACTAGCTAATATCATTGAAACACTACTTATTGGGTTTATAGCATTTGGGTAAATAAAAATAAATTGTATATTACAATAACGTAAAAGTTTACAAGAAACTTGAAAAACGTTTGCAAAATACCGTTTTTTATCACAAATTTAAAAACCTCTTACTCTTATATTTAAAAAGCTTAATGTAATGTAAGCTACTTATAGGTCAAATTATTTTTAAAAGGAAATTTTTTTCTCCAAATTTTTTGGAAAACAGCTATAAAATCACCGATAAATAGCTAATATCAAAGAAAACACTACATTTTAAAGGGTTTTAGCAAATTTTGAAAAAAAAAATTACTTTTATATATACAAAACAGCTACATTTGCAAGAAAATGAAAAACGCGTGGCCCAAATTTAAATTTTATCCAATAAATAACCTCTTTTCTTTTTCTATTTAATAGCTTTTGTAAAAGTAGCTAATATAGGTGGCCCAAATTTTTCTAAAAAAAGGATTTTTTACTTTAATTTTTTAAAGGAAAAAAAACCTATATCACCAATAACTACTAATATCTTTAAACACTACTTTTTAAAGGGGTTTATAGCAAAATGATAAATAAAACTACTTGTATATATAGCAAATAACGCTTCAGTTTACAAAAACTATAAAAAAGCTTGCAAAAATACCGTTATTCACAATAAATAACCCATTACTCTTCTAAATTTATTAGCTTAATGTAAAAATAAGCTACTTATAGGTGCAAATTATTCTAAAAAAAAATTGTTAAATTCAATTTTTTAGGAAAAAAGGGTATATATCCCGATAACAAACTAAAATCATTGAAAAGAACACATTTTTAGGGTATAAACATTATCTAAGTTTTTAAAATTTCCCTTTTATTAAATTTTAAAAAACACAAAAATTAAAAAGAAAATATGAAAAAAAACGTAAAAATATACAAATTTTAAACACAATATAGAGTCCCCAAACTCCCCATTAAAGCTTACAGTAGTTTAAAAAAGAAATTTTTTAACGAAAACCCAAAATTTACCACATTTTTTAATTTCTCTATCAAAAAAAGGGCCTTTAATAATGCCCTTTTCGACATTTTTTAAACCATTCAAAAAAACATTAAAACCTTGAAAAAACGTTTTTTTTAAGAAAAAAAATTGGGTTTCATAAATTTCATGAAAAAAACCTATTTTAAGCTCTTAATATTTTAAAATTAGTTGTGTAAAAAATGCTGAATAATGTCCCAAAATTTTACATTTTTAAAGCTTTCAAAAAAGCATTAAAAATTGAAAAAAAAGGGTTTTTTTGGGGGATTAAAATTTATACTTTAAAAATTTTTAAAAAAGCATAATTTTTTTTGCTCATTCATTGTAAGATTTTAGTTGGGGTAAAAGGGGGTGATAAATGTCAAATTTCCCACCCTTTTTTTTGCCTTTCAAAAAACATTGGGAAAAACTTGAAAAAAATTGTCTTTTAAAATTAAAAATTTATTTTCTAAATTTCCCTGAAAAATAAAATATTTTTTGCTCTTAATTTTGGGGGAAATATAGTTATACAAATATCAAAAGCCCATTTTTGCTACAAAATAAAAAAAGAAATATTTTCTTCAAATTGTAGAAGAAAAAAAAAAATCTTCAAATGATAACTAAACTAAAAAACATTGAAAAAAACTACATTTTAAGGGTTTTTTAGCCAAAAGGTAAAATAAAAATCTTGTATATTTCCAAATAACGCACAGTTTACAAGAAAATATAAAAAAAAAACTTGCCCAAAATACCGGTTTTTATCACAAAAAATAACCTCTTTCTCTTCTATTTAAAAGCCCCTTTAAAAATAAAAAAGCACTTATGGTGCAAATTTTTTTTTAAAAGAGGATTTTAATAAACCCCAATTTGTAAAAAGGGAAAAAAGTTTTTATATTTACCGATAACAGCTTTAAAATCATTGAAAACACTAAAATTTTATGAGTTTAAAAAAGGGAAAAAGATAAGTAAACTACTTGTATATATACAAAACGCTAAGTTTTTCAAGAAAAATATGAAAAAAGCTTGCAATATACCCTTATATACAATAAATAAACCCATTACTTTTTTTTTAATACTTAAAGTAATGAAACTCCTTTTTATGTGCAAATTATTTTTAAAAAAAGGGTTTTATACTTCAATTTATAGGAAAACAAATTATATATCCCCGATAACTAGTTAATTCTTGAAAACACTACTTTTTTTTTGGGGTTTTTGCAATATGATAATAAAAATACTTGTATATATACAAAAAGTTTTCAGTTTTTTAAAAAACTATGAAAAATGTTGCAATATACCGTTTTATCAAAATAAAAAACCTCTTACTCTTCAATTTATAAATAAAGTATGTAATACTTAAGGTGCATCTTACTTAAAAAAGGATTTTTTTACTTCAATTTGTAAAAAAAGCTATATATAACCCATAACTACTAATAATTGAAAACACACATTTTATGGGTTTATAGCAATTGATAATAAAACTACTTGTAAATACCATAACGCTACAGTTTACAAAACTATGAAAACGCTTGAATTACCCTTATATCACAATTAAAACCCCCTTTTCTCTTTTTTTTAATGCTTAATGTAAGTAACTACTTAAGGTCAAATTTTTTCTAAAAAAGAGGATTTTATACATCAATTTGTAGGAAACAGCTATATATCACCGACAACTACTATTCTTGAAAACACTACATTTTGGGTTTATAGCAATTTTAAAGTAAAACTCTTGTAATATACAATAAAGCTACGTTTACAAGAAACTTGAAAAAACGTTTGCAATATACCGTTTATCACAAATTTAAAAAACCTTTACTCTTTTATTTATGCTTAATGTAATGTAACTACTTATAGGTGCAAATTATTCTAAAAAAGGGATTTATACTTTAATTTGTAGGAAAAAAGCTATAATCACCGGGGGTACACTAATATCATTGAAAACACTACTTTTTATGGGGGATAGCAATTGATAAGTAAAACTGCTTTTATAATACAAAACCTTCAGTTTTTAAAAAACTAGAAAAACGCTTGCAATATACCGTTATATACAATAAAAAACCCATTACTCTTCTATTTATTACTTAAGTAATGTAAGCTACTTTAGGTCAATTATTCTAAAAAAAAGGGTTTTTTTACTCCAAATTTTAGGAAAAAAGCTATATATCACCAAACTACTAATATCTTTAAAACATACTTTTTGGGTTTTTTTTATATAAATTATAAATAAATATATAATGAAAATAAATTACTTTTTTTATATACAAAAAGCTACAGTTGCAAAAAAATGAAAAAAAGCTTGCAATAACAGTTTTCACAAAAAAAATCTTTACTCTTCTATTTTAAAAGCTTATTTAAAGTAAACTACTATAGGTGCAAATTATTCTAAAAAGAGGATTTTTTATTCAAATTTTTAGGAAAACAGCTATATATCACCGTAAAAAGCTAAAAATTGAAAACACAACTTTTATGGGGTTTTTTTAAATTATAAGTAAAAATTTTTTATTAAAACAATAACCTACATTTACAAGAAACAGAAAAACCCCTTGCAAAAACCGTTTTTCACAATAAAAAACCTCTTTTCTCTTAATTTTAAAAGCTTATTTTAATGTAACTACTTTTTAGGTGCAAATTATTCTAAAAAGAGGGATTTTTATAAATTCAATTTGGGTAAACACTTTATAAAAATAAACTAGCTAAAATCATTGCAAACACAACATTTTAGGGTTTTTTATAGCCAATTATGAT
>JACEEZ010015651.1:0-5000 GCA_016584305.1 Chionoecetes opilio
GCCCCCTGCGGCTTCTTTAAAGGTTCTTCCTCCTGCCCCTGTGTATCATAGCCTAATGTAATAATCCCCTTGTCTTTATAGGCACGTTCTTGTGTACTACTCTCTCCTGCATGTCTGTGTTGCTCCTACGCCTAGATTATTTGCTTCGTATATAAATATTTTTTTAGATGCTTTGTCCACGTAACCGGTTTTTTGTTATCCCCCGCAAAGAAAGCAACGGTGTAAGAAGCAATAGATTTTTATTTTTACGTCAAGGGGACTGGCCAAG
Organism: Chionoecetes opilio; assembly: GCA_016584305.1. Classification (NCBI taxonomy): domain Eukaryota; kingdom Metazoa; phylum Arthropoda; class Malacostraca; order Decapoda; family Majidae; genus Chionoecetes; species Chionoecetes opilio. The sequence continues at coordinate 269 of JACEEZ010015651.1, forward strand.
AGCAGAAAAAAAGCAAAAACAAAATTACTGCTGACTACCAGACCCCGTTAGTAAATGTTGCATAATTAAATTCGACAAAAATAAGGAATATATAAGCGGCTGTATTCTTCTGATAAAAAAGTAACGGAGGAATGGGAAAGACCCCCATATATAACAGGTATGAATATGACTAAAAGCTAAAATAACAAGAAAAAAAACCACAGAAAAGAATGTTTCTTTTGACAAATAGTATTGGAAAGAATGGTAAAATAAATAAATGGCAAAGAGCTTGTATCGAAGCAACACACTCAAAATGTTTAAGTAACATATCAGAAAGAAGTGGATAAAAAAAACCCAGTAAGATAACAATCCTTTAATACTGAAGATAATTTTAGAGGCGAGATTGTAGTAAGCGGTAACAAGTACAATCAAACCTGCTTATATATACTGCCAAGATATTATAGCCTTATCGATTCTTAAGTAACAGAACAAATGCATTAATTCAGGTCTCTCTATGCATTCCGTACTATTTTAATGTTTTGAGTTTACTTTCACTCTGAGTTTTTATATATAGATGGCTTTAACAGATACAAGTCAAGCACCGATTCCCCCCGCGAGATAAGTGGAGGAGCGAGTAAGAGGACAAACATACATGTGTAGCCCCTCATTACGTATGCAAATAAAGAGCGAAGGGCTAAAATAAGTACCCAGAGGAAGCACGTGTGAGAGATGATATGAATGTAATAAAAATGTGCGGCGCTGTAAATATACATGGCACTTGTTGGTACACTCATAAAAAGAGTAAAGGAGGAGTAAAGGAGATCATGATAAAACGAGGAACATTAGGAAAGCTGAGAACAAGGACACGATAAATTGGCGGAACAAGAAATGAACTTACTTAGAAGGAAATCAGTTTTAAACAGAGAAGAGAGAGGAGAGAGAGAGAGAGAGAGAGAGAGAGAGAGGAGGAGAGAGAGGAGAGAGAGAGAGAGAAAAGAGAGGAAGAGAGAGAGAAAGAGAGGGGGAAAGGAGAGAGAGAGAAGAGAGAGAGAGAAGAGGAGAGAGGAGGGGGAGAGAGAGAGGAGAGAGAGAGAAGGGGAAGAAAGGGATTTTTCATCCTATCTAGAAAATTTTGAAAGTAAAAATACAAGGTTTTGACTATCAAAGGCCGCCCTCAGCAAAAAATAGGCGGACTCAAACCCGCTGACCGAATGCCAGGGACCCCTGCAATTGAAAGCTCACGTCTCTACCAACCTTGCCCCCCTGACGGGCAGAGAGAGAGAGAGAGAGGGGGAAAGGGAGAGAGGATAAAAAAGGGAGGAGAAGAGAGAAGAAAAAGGGAGGAGAGAGAGGAGGAGAGGAAAAGGAGAGAGAAGGAGAGAGGAGAGAGGAGGAGAGAGAGAGGGAAAGAGAGAGGAAAAGGGAGAGAGGAGGAGAGAGGGAGAGAGAGAGAAGAGAGAGAGGAAAGAGAGAGAGAAAAGAGAGAGAGAGAGAGAGAGAGAGAGAGGGGAAGGGGGGGAGAGGGGGAGAAGAGAAAAAAGAAAAAAAAAAGAGAGGAGAGAGAGAGAAGAGGAGAGAGAGAGGAGAGAGAGGAGAGAGGAGAGAGAGAGAGAGAGAGAGAAAAGAGGAGAAGAGAGGAGAGAGAGGAGGAGAGAGAGAGAGAGAGAGAGAGAGGGGGGGGAAGAGAGAGAGAGGAGAGAGAGAAAAGAGAAGGAGAGAGAGAGAGAGAGAGAGCGGAAAAAGAGAGAGAGGAGAGAAGAGAGGAGAGAGAGGAGAAGAGAGAGGAGGGAGAAGAGGAGAAGAGAGGAGAGAGCCAACCGAAAGCACAATAAACGTTACAAGCGTTACACTTACGAAATTAATGAAAGATTTTACACACGTAACTGAGTCAGTTCGATCATTAGTTTTTGGACTTTAAATTTAAAAAAATGCATATAGTTTATTATAAATTTTTCATCAAGACTAAAAAAACTTTTCCCCAAATAATTCTTACTAACTTATCAATAATGATATGGAATACCGCAATAAATGTCAATAGGAAAAAAAAAAAATAATGATAATAAATAATAATAATACGCAATCGCTACAATTTACAAAGCCAATTTTCCTGCGTTCATTAATCGTCTTCCAATTCCCTGAGACCCTTTTAAATTAGGTCGGGTCAGGGAAGAGGTCAACTCCCTCGTACATCACCGACCCCCTCTCCCTCAACCCCCCCCCCCCCCAGTTCTCTAATCCACGAAGAGTGCAAGAAAGAGAGAGACAGGTAGAGGCGAAAAGGGCTATCTTCTTTCTCCTCTCTCTCTCTCTCTCTCTCTCTCTCTCTCTCTCTCTCTCTCTCTCTCTCTTCTCCCCCCTCTTTCTCTCTCTCTCTCTCTCTCGATATATTTGTTATATCTTTTATAACAATATAGTTTTCATATGGAAATTTTACAGGTATTTTACAGGTAGAAAAACAATTTAAAGGGTTAAGGGGTGGTTTTGGAGTGTACCAACATTTTAAAAAATTTCTCTCTCTCTCTCTTTCTCTCTCCCCTCTTCCCCTCCCTCCTCTCCTTTTTTTCTCTCTCTTCTCTCTCTCTCCTCTCTCTCTCTCACCTTTCTCTTCCCCAAAGATAAGATTAATTTTACGATGCTGTGAATGTATGTGGATGGAACATGCGAACTCCCTGGGACGGAGGCGCCGCAGGTGGGGTGGGGTGGGCGGGGAGGGGCGCGGTGGGGTGGGTGGGGGGAAAAAGGGGGTCGGGGAAGTGAATAATGAGATTTTTTTTTAAAGATTCAGGGTTTATACGTGGGAAAACGATTTTTGGGGCAGGATACAGATGAGGTGATAGATAGAAAATAAATATATTTTAAAGGTTTTTGTTGAAATGTGAAAAGTTGAGTAAAATAAGTGAAATTATAGAGAGAAACTAAGTTATTAGATACATTGAAATAGAGATAGAGACAAAGGAGTTACTAATATGAACTTGATATAAGATGGTTTGTTTATAGTTATGTAGGTCAGGTATGAATAGATTATGTGTATGCATGCTGGCAGATGGTAAGGCAATGAAAAAGTATAAAGAAAATATTAGACTTTACATAGACACGGAACTTCTGTAACTGACATGTAAGGAATATAAAGTTAAGTGAATCTCACACACACACACACACACACACACACACACACCACACACACAACCCCACACAACAAAAACCAAAAACGCACACGCACACCACGCACACCCGACGCACACGCACACGCACACCCAAAAGCAGCACACACGCACACACCACGCCCACACACACCCCTACCCACCCCCCCACCCCCACCCCCCCTACCCCCCCCACCCACCCACCCACCCCTCCCCCCACCCACCCACCCCCACACCCACACCCACACACACACCCACACACACACCCACACCCACACCCACACACACACACACACACGAGAGAGAGACTATGTACGTATATATCAGAACAATTAACTCATTTCCAAACCGAGAAGGCAACATGCACGAAACGCCAACTGGAACCTGAACTTTGTCACGAAAACAAGGAACTTCATAAGAGAGAAGAAAGAAAAAATAGAAGGAAGAAGCGAAGCCCAATTTTACAACACACTTAAAAAAAGATACCTGCAATAATAATATGATGAAAATAGACCCCGAAGCACGTAGTTACTTCATGCGAGCAGTAAGTTTCTTTGGTTAAAAAAGGGGCTCGTGCAGAACCTTCCCCGGGTTTGTTTTGCTTTGGGGGGTTTTTGTTGAACTGGCTCCTCCCTTCCCCCTTCATTCCCCACACCACCACCATCACCACCACCACCACCACCATCGTCACTACCACGACAGCCACTCTTTATGCCTCTGCCTCCCGAGAATTAGTGCTTGAGGCCTGGCGGTGGTGATAGTGGTGGTGGCAAAATAGTTCGAAGGGAAAAAAAGCCAGTTTCATACAAACACTTTCCGCCTGTTAGCAATAATGGAGCTAAGATAGTAGGTGAAGTAGGTGGTAGTATTAGTGGTGGTGGTAATGGTGGCAGAAGTAATATTTACGCATCAGTTATAAACTGTACACTAAAGATCTGTTACACTTTTACTTTGGCAAATGTTCACCACAATAAACATAAAATACACTTTTTTCCGAAGCGTCGATTCCACAAATCCCTCCCCGGTGATTACTTATTTTCCCTCAAGCGAATAGTGACAGGAACTAATAGAGATGTTGTGGAGGGGCATCAAGGGGGGAGGGGGAGAGAGGGAGAGGGGGAGAGAGGGAGACGCTGGTGAACGTGCAACCTACCCCCTACCTTCTCACAGCCACTCAACTTTTCCTTCTTTTCCCACGACAACTACATAAACTGTCAGACGCAAAAGTGTCCGGCGGTAATCCATGATAGAAGAAATATTCAAAGCAATCATTTTTACCCATGGTGTATTTCCCGAACCGTCGCATTTTTCTCAAATTTCACTCGCAGTCATTTATTGCTTCTTCTTTCTCATTTATCTTTCTCGTTCCTTAACACACAATAACATATATCCAAGTCTATCCATAAGTCCCACTCATTACCGTAAAAATACCTCATAAATCAAGACATTTCAACAACCAACACGACACTACTTCCTCATACAAAGGTCGTGTTTGGCGGAGAAAACACAATACACAATGATCTAAAAAAAAAAAAAAAAAAAAGTACATACTCCCACGTCTTGAAAAACCGTCATTAATATACCTTAACGGTGATTGGATACGTGGGGTGTGT
>JACEEZ010015651.1:10000-12500 GCA_016584305.1 Chionoecetes opilio
TTCTCGCAGCAACTTAGTCATTTGATCATTGATTCAGTTACAACATATACATAAAACGTGATCTAATCAAACTTTTTTTTTAAACAACACGCAAGAACTCAATTCCCAAACAACTTAATTTCCAGCTACTTCTTAGGTCAGGCGGATGCTGGCGGCTTCAATAGAGCTGTTATAATCATGCTTCTGTTTTGTACTGTCTGTATTTATGTAGTAGTGGTGGTGGTAGTGGTGGTTTGCAGTTAAGGGAGTGGCAGTGGTGATAGAAGTTGTATCTACCAGTACGTCGTTGCAGTAGTAGTAGTAGTAGTAGTAGTAGTAGTAGTAGTAGTAGTAGTAGTAGTAGTAGTAGTAGTAGTAGTAGTAGTAGTAGTACATGTAGTGGTAGTAGTAGTAGTAGTAGTAATAGTAGTTGTAGTAGTAGTAGTAGTACTAGTAGTGGTAGTAGTAGTACATGTAGTGGTAGTATCGTTGTGGTTAAACATACAATATACACGCAAGTTCCGTAATTTGTGCATGATCAAGATGATTTGAATACAGGCTTTAAATAGTGATTTAAGGATGACCTTATTCATACACATATGTGTATACATATTTCTTTACAGGGAGGTGGGATAAAAAGTCATTGAAAGTCTAAAGCTCTGTACAGCTCTCAACACCTGGAAATGCGAGGAAAAAAACTAAGATACCCCCAAATTTTTTAAAGGGGGGGGGGGAAAATAAAAAACCCTCCCCCCAACCCTACGCAAAAAACACTGTGTATTTCCTTGATTGTGCCATGTAAACACCCATTTACACCTAATTTCACAAACATTCACTACAATATTTCTTCACTTCCAATCTTCCTCAGCACTCTCACGCTCTCCCTCTCTCCCTCCGAACCCTCTACATCTTTCCAATAAGCCCTCCCCTTCCATCTTTCCCACCCATATCAATCCTTGACAAAACACTTCACATTCACCCATTTATCTTTCCTTAACCGTCAGCTCTTCTTTCGCTTAGCCTTTTGCCTCTTCCACAGGAGGAAAAAAATCCATTTATTTATTTCAACTAACCGACGAAAATAGCACTACAATACATAATAGGTCAGAAAAAAAACCGTTCATTCATTGCATCTCAAACGTTTCTATTTTAACGTCATTCATTTATTCATTAGAGAAGATAGACAGTTGGGGAAAAAGAAGAAAGAGGAAGAAGTTGAGAGAAAAGGAAAAAATGAAAATAAGTACAGACGATGGGCTGACCGTTTTTTTTACGTCATGAATAACTGGTGAATGAGGGGGTGAGGTGCGTTGAGGTGGGAATGATGTACTGATGTAGGTGAGTGGTACGGTAGGGAACAGGTGAGGAATGAGTACTGTTATGTAAGTGTGTGTGAGGTTAGCCAATTAGGTAGATAACGCGAGGCGGTCTAAGTGTTTGTAATGACCCATTGTGAGTTAGGAAAGTAGGTGAGACAAGTGTGTAGTGTGTCGTCGTACGTGATCCAAGTTACTAATATTATATAAAGAAAGTGGAACGGTGAGGACGGGTTTTAGTGTGTGTGGTATTTTTTTCTTATTATTATCATCATCACTGCCTTTGTTCTGAGAAGTTACCTGCATGAGGATTTAAGAAGGTGCGTTAAAGGTTAATGAAAAGATCGTTAGCAGGTGTCAATGTATATAGAAGCTCTAATCATTTGCATTTTTCGATTTAATTATTTTTACCATTTTGTGTGCGTGTGTATGTTAAACAGGTATAAAGATGAGAATTTGATGGGATTTTTTAGGTATGAGTAGGGAGGATAGGGTGTGTGTAAGGAGAGGGGGTAAGTGTATACGTGGGGGAGGAGGGGGCAACTAGAGTAGGGGGTATCACAACTGTTATACATATGTGAGAAAGTATGCAAGCATGATTGGAGCTCCATATATACATGAGGGAGTGAGTTTATGTGAGTTGCTTTAAAGAGATACCGCCATCTTCACCAGTTCATCTTATCAAAGCTTGTTCCTTATCACTCTAACACACCACACACCACACACACACACACACATACACACCACACACACACACAAACACACAATACACATACACATACACACCACACACACACACACACACACACACACACAAGTGACAATAACAAACACACACACACACCACACACACTAACTATCTACACACACACGCAAAAAAATCACACGCACAAATACACACACACAAAAACACACAAAACGCATACACTACACTCACATTATAATATATAGTATATATATATATATTATATTCATATCTTAATATATATATATATATATATATATAATGTATATATAATATCTACTATAATATATATATATATATATCATATATATATATATAACATACATATATATATATTTTTCAAAAAAATATATATATATATCTTATATATATATGATATATATATATATACTATAAATTACATATATATATATAATATATATATATATATATATATTCAACCTTAGCCAGCGCGCCAACC
>JACEEZ010015651.1:17500-20000 GCA_016584305.1 Chionoecetes opilio
CTCTCTTTTTCCAGGTAAGTGTTGAATCCTGGACGCATCGAAGGCCAAAAAGATGTAAACAAAGGAAGAACAGTCAGGTAGAGTAGAAAAAATGTAAATAAATCATGTCTGGTGAAAGTAACAATGTAGAAAAACTGTGAACGAAAAAAATATTGTACAAATAAAAACGTAAATGTTAAGATTCATGATCCGAGAAAATAGGAAAAATCTGAAATCGATGAAAAAAGGACACGTTAAATTACATTGAACTACAATATTACTTTACCTTATGTCTCCGTGTATGGGCAGGAGAAGGTTGTCAAAGGTCAACGGGAACGCATTACTGCGCCTTGCCAAGCGTGTACCTGTAAGGAAGAAGAACAGGTGTGTCAAAGGCAGACAGGTGCCCATACATCCTCCTTACTACCCATAGCAACAGCATCGATGGCGGGAGAAGGGGAAGAGGCAGAGGACAATAGGGGGGGGAGGAGGGTGGTTAATAGAGAAAGAGGTGGAAAGAGATGGAGGAGAGGAAGAGGAAAGATAGGGGAGGAAGAAGGGTTAACAGATAAGTAGGTGGAAAGAAGAGGAGGAGGAGTAAGACGAGAAGAAGGAAGAGGAAAGAGGAGAATGAGGAGGAAGAGTAGAGGAAGAGTAATGTAAGGGAGGACATAACAGAAAGGTTGGAGGAAATACGAGGAACACAAATCAACACAAATGAAAGACAAACAACACCAGACCTAATGGTTCTTACGAAGCTGTTGGTGATAAGCTATACTATATAATCCAAAAGTAAGAGGCACAGAACAGTAAAGTCGAAGGCTCCTCCTCTGCCTCCAATCCTTTTAGACGAGGAAAAGAGAATGACAGTAAATAAAGAAAAACCGTGCGACATGGAGGAGGAAAAAAGGAAAGGGAGGAGGAGAGCAAAGGTATCGCATCAGCTGTCTATTTTCTGGTGTGGAATCCTTTGTTGGTCAGCCACACATGCAAGGCTTGGGTAACAGACACGCTTAATTGGACAGATAAGACAAAGAAGGCTGCAATCGAGACGCAATGAACTGAATATCAGGTCAAAAGAAACACGAAAAAAAAGACAAGACGAAATCTTTCACGAAGTAAACTCTTCATAAAGAAAATATTTGAGATTGCTAAACTGAATTTTCTAATTAAAAGCATTATACAATCTGGACTCAAACGTGAAGTAAATGAATAAATGAGGACTGCAGAAAATTGAGAATTTACAGCAAAAAAAAAAAAAGAGAGAGAGACAGAGAGCTATGCGCTAGCGCGCGATAGGATTCGAGTCGCTCGTCTCGCTCTCGTAAGAGAGCGGAGAGAGATAGAGAGAGAGTAGGGAGATGAAGAGAAGAAGAGAGAGCGAGACGAGACGGGAGAGAGAGAGACTGAGAGAGAGAGACGAGAGAGAGAGAGAGAGAGAAAAAAAAAAGACGAGAGAGAGAGAGAGTGCGAGAAAGAAAAAAAAAAAAAAAAATAAAGAGAGGAGAGAGAGATGAGAGACGCGGGAGAGAGGTCATTATAACAACATACACACACGACACAAAGAGAAAGGACCAATCAATATCATGTGTGGAGTCAGCGACGCGCTATAGCTACGTACACACACACATACACACAACATCACACACACCACACACACGCATACCACACACCACACATACACACACACACACAACACAACACAACACACACACACACACCACACAGACACACACACACAAACACACCACACACAACACACACCACACAACACACATCTAAAACCAAGAAAGCAATAGAATGGGACGAGGTTATCGCCCGTGAATTCCGGCCACCGTGGAAAGACAAGACTACGATCAACTCTTAGGACCACACAGGGGTCAAGAGAGAGAGAGAGCAGAGGAGAGAGGAGTGGGAGAGGGGGAAAGAGAGGGTGTGGAGAGACGAGGAGGTGAACGATGAGAAGTGGAGAGAGAAGAGAGAGAGAGAGAGAGAGAGAGGAGGAGAGAGAGAGAGAGAGAGAGAGAGAGAGGAGAGAGAGAGAGACGAGAGATGGAGGAGAGAGAGAGAGAGAGAGAGAGATGGTAGAGAGAGAGAGAGAGAGAGAAGGAAGAGAGAGAGGAGAGGAGAGAGATGCGCGCGGAGGCGAGGGAGAGAGAGAGGAGAGAGAGAGAGAGAGAGACGGAGAGAGATGAGAGAGAGAGAGGAGACAGAGAGAGAGCACGAGAGAGAGAGAGAGGAGGGAGAGAGAGAGAGAGAGAGCGAGACAGAGGAGAGACGAGAGAGAGGAGAGAGAGAGGAAAGAAGAGAAGAGAGAGGAGAGAGAGAGAGAGAGAGAGGAGAACGAGAGAGGAGAAGAGAGAGAGAGAGAGAAGAGAGAGAGAGAGAGATGAAGGAGAGGACCGGAGCGTACCGAGAGAGAGAGAGAGAGAGAGAGAGAGAGGAGAGAGAGAGAGACCAGGGATAGTTTCTCGAGCCACATGCTTTGACTGAGAGTTCGAGTGAAGAGTCCGTACGAGCT
>JACEEZ010015651.1:25000-27500 GCA_016584305.1 Chionoecetes opilio
CTGTCCCTTGTACCTTACACACTAGCTTGCACCAGATTCCTGTAGTAGGAAAGGAGCGCACGGGGAAAAGAAATAAATGATAAAAAAAATTCAATCAACGTGAATAATCTTATTAAGTCTGTAGGATTATAAATGAAGTTAAATCATGATCTCTATTCTCTTTCCATAAGAGCCTGACCTAAATATCCCTTTCGTTCTCATTACAAGTTCTGGTTTTCCTCGGTCATACTCATTCTATTAACCTTTCCATCCGCAATTAAATCCACGTTAGGAATTTTCACGTTTTTTTTACTTCCACCATATTTCTTTTTCTTCTATGTTCTCCATCAATATGATATTTTATGATATTTTCAGTCTCTCTCTCTCTCTCTCTCTCTCTCTCTCTCTCTCTCTCTCTCTCTCTCTCTCTCTCTCTCTCTCTCTCTCTCTCTCTCTCTCTCTCTCTCTCTCTCTCTCTCTCTCTCTCTCTCTCTCGCTCTCTCTCTCTCTCTCTTTTCATTTTTGTACATTTCTTCATATAGAAATATCGTCTGTGAGCGATGATTGGTCAATTCTCTCTACCAATCATTATACCCTGCGCAGAACCATCTCTCTTACTTTTGATATTGATGTAAAAAAAAACCAGCAACTGATATAATACACATACCTACAAATACACACACAATGAATCCCACACACAAAACAACAGAAGCGACCATTAACATCGCAGGTAAAAGACAGAGAAAAAGAGAAAGAAAAAAAAAATATAAAAAATAGACACCGACACAAACACAGACATGCTCATAAACAAAGATAAAAAAAGAAAAGAAAACACCCAAGCAGAGGTAGGAGACAACGCCTCTCTCTCTGAGGCTCGTTGGGTTCACCTGAAAAATTACCTGGAGACGTGAGCAGATTCAGCAGTGCCGATGGGAGGGGTTGGAGGGGTTGGGTGGGGGTTGGAGGTGAAGGAGGAAAGAGGTGATAGGAGGATAAGTTGCAGGGCAGAGAGAAGGGGAATAACAGGAAGTAACAGAAGGTGTGCACAGGTTACTGATGTGGTCTTGGGTAAGGCAGAGAGAGAGAGAGCGAGAGCGAGAGCGAGAGCGAGAGCGAGAGCGAGAGCGAGAGCGAGAGCGAGAGCGAGACGAATAGTCCCATGAAACTAGACTTTAAGGGGACTAATTTTTCCATCAAAATAAAAAAAAACAATTCGTCTGTGATTAGTGATAAAAAACAAAAGCAATAAACAGTAAAGTAATCGTCCAGACCCATTTTTTCTTTGCATAATTATGTTGAATGTTCATTCAAAATACCTAATCCACAAAAAAATATTCATTTCCACGCCTTATTTCCCTAAAAACATGATTTTTGTAAAAAGCGCGGGAAAAACAACAGCCCCATTCCAGCCGTGGCGGGAAACTTGCTGGCGACGTCACACGAGTGAGCCTCCCAGCCCGGCCCTATAGAAATACACGGAGACTCGGAGAAAGATGTAGTACTTGGGGAATTTTGGGTGTTTCTGATATATTATTTTTGCGATGTGGCATATACTTGCATCCTTCATGGATACAGCAAGGAAGCTGTGCCTTTGCAGAGAGCTTAGCACCCATTTCTGACCTATTTGACCATGATAATGTCTGTGCAGCGCCTGGCAGTGGCGGGTGAGAGGAGCGCGGCTAGACAATGTGCTTCACACCGCGCTCCTCTCACCCGTCACTGTCAGGCGCTGTACAGACATTATCATGGTCAAATAGGTCGAAAATGGGTGCTAAGCTCTCTGCAAAGGCACAGCTTTTTTGCTGTACCCATGAAGGATGCAAGTATATGCCATATCGCAAAAAAAAAAATATCAGAAACACCCAAAATTCCCCACGTACTACATTTTTCCCCGTGTCTCCGTGTATTTATATCAGGCAGGGCTGGGAGGCTCACTCGTGTGACGTTGCCGAGCCGTGGTGCGTCGTCTGCTGTCCGCCCAGTTGTGTTTTGAGAGCTCGGGGAATTTACAGATTTTGAATGCGGATCATTTAAAAACGGGTGACTGGATGCAAAAAGTGACAATATATTGTTGATATACTCGATCATGGCTATATTTTGACTGCATTAAATCAGGAATGATGAAATGGTCTGGACGATTACTTTAAGTTTCAATATGCCTTAAAAGTGACTTGTGTGACTTGATACATTTTTGCTTGACAATTAATATAACAAAACAGTCAGAGTAATTGCCCATCTCTCGTCAAGCCCTTAGTCCTTATTTGCAATGCGCTAATCACTGTTCTACTTTCTGTTTGTCCATGCAAAAGATGTAGTGTGCGTGCGTGCGTGCGTGCGTGCGTGCGTGCGTGCGTGCGTGCGTGCGTGCGTGCGTGCGTGCGTGTGCGTGTGCGTGTGCGTGTGTCGACCAGGTCAAGGATGCAATTTTGATTTCCTCTTTACAAGACACGACGTAGAAAAGACCATGTCGGGAATCGAAGTGTTCAGTTAAGAATCATCAGTTCACGACTTTACTACTAAG
>JACEEZ010015651.1:32500-35000 GCA_016584305.1 Chionoecetes opilio
CCCCCCTTTGCGCCCTTTCCCCAACCGTTAATTACCCCTGACATCCACACCACCCCTTCCCCTTGCTCCCCTCCCATGCCCCCCGCCCACCACACGCCTGCCCCGCGATGCACCGTCTCCCATCCACCTTTGTCTCACAGTCACTACCGTATAACATTGGGATTTTATGACTCGTAAATCGCGGGCCTGGATCGCCTGGAGAGAGAGAGAGAGAGGAGAGAGAGAGAGAGAGAGAGAGAGAGGGAGAGAGATGAGATGAGGAGAGAGGAGAGAGAGAGAGGAGAGAGAGAGAGAGAGAGAGAGAGAGAGAAGAGAGAGAGAGAGAGCGAGAGCGAGAGAGAGAGAGAGAGAGAGAGGTGAAATTTAGGTTTAGATACAAAAAATCTGACCTTCAATCACTTATCATCTCCCTCTCTCTCTCTCTCTCTCTATCTCTCTCCTCTCCCCTCTTCTCCTCCTCCCCTCTCTCTCTCGCTCTCTCTCTCCTCTCTCCTCTCTCTCTCTCTCTCTCTCTTCATACACACACCACACACACAACACACACACACACACACACACACCACACACACACACACACACACACACACACACACACACACACACACATATATATATATATACACACACACACACACACACACACACCAAGCACACACAGTAAATCGAATTTCCAACATACACATTACACAAGAAAGAAAAGAAAATCGAACACGAACCAAAACCCTTCAAACTCGTCAAAAATTTATTCCACGGAGCTAAAGTAAAACTCAACCACATCATATATTACATCACTAAACCAGACCACAATAGACTGGACCTTCACTAGCTAAACCCTTTGCTCTAGTGCCAACCCATTCAAGATCCCGTCTAACTCTAACCCAACCCAGACCCATACCAGTTTTCTTAGCCGAGGTTCAGCCCTCTCCACTCGATCTCCATCCTTTCTCGTCGGTTCCTAAATTCTTGCAGTGCACATTAAAAGTTTGAAATCTGAGAAGCAGTCATAAATATAAGAAGTACTACCTTGTATTTCCCAACTATGTTGCAGGGGCAAACTTGATGTGCAGGTGGTGATGTGGCGCGTAGTATCAGAGTATGCGAGACAGTAATTGATTGAGAAGGTAGAAGAGAGAGCGGATGCGAGAAGCGAGAGCGAGAGCGAGAGAGAGGAAGTAGGGGTAGAGAGGAAAGAGAGAGAGAGAGAGAGAGCTAGCGAGCGACAAGAGAGAGAGATAGAGAGAGAGTGATATAGAGAGAGTGAAAAATAGAGAAGATGGAATAGAGAGAGTAGAGAAGAGGAGAGAGGAGAGATGAGAATTCTTTCGGTGGCACGCAATGCTTCTTGCTGCACATGCCCCTTCTCTTCCTCCTTCCCACCCACACCACACACACACACACACACGAACCGACACGACGTAAAACAGTGACCACAGCCACAGACAATACACAGACCAGACCGGTGAAAACATGACACAGAACACAACACAGAAACACAGACACAGAGACACAGACACATAAACCAAGACACCCACACAAGACACATACACAGACACAGAACGACAGACCGCACGCACAGTCAACGTCACCAATTGCACACACACACACACACCACACAGCTACACACACACACACACACACAATCACACACACACACACACACACACACACAACCACACACACTACACACAACACATACACACGACACACATCACAGAACCAGAATACACAGACATCATACAACACACCACCACACACCTTTACGACCCTCTTCCCTATAGCACATCTCACATAAACTCCACTCACCTTTTCCACCTTATCTTCACCATCACACACCATTTTCCCCCCCCCTTTCTCCCTTTTCCCCCCACTTCCGCATTAAATTGGCCTTTACCTTTATTATTTTTTAACTTCTTGGTCTGCTTTTTTTACAATTAATTGAGTTACTACTACGCGACCACTCCACAAAAGACGAGATGGGAGTGTCAACCTCTCCGGACTTAAGGGTACACATAAACCTAAAAAAATAGAAACTATATAAACATGAATAAAAAATGACAGCTTCCACCCACTTCATATTTTAAGTGAACTGAAAAATAATGAAGAAAATCAGAGTCCTGTCAGTATAAAAGGAAAATGGTTTCAGGAAGTAAAGACGTTACGAAATATAGGAGATAGGAAATTAGGGATGGGACGAAAATCTAAAAAAACCGGAAAATAGGTTAACAAATAATGACACCCACGAAACACGCGCTAACAGGAATCACCAAGTTGAATGTTAATGCGGAAAAATAAATAAACCGAGCCTCGAAAAAAATGACACGTGAGTGAGAGCGCAGTAAAGATGAGAGAGATATTAGGATAGCCGAGACTGAGAGAGATCTAGCTAGAGATGAAAGATGAGAGAGAGAAGAGAGAGAGAGAAGAGCGAGAGAGAGGAGAGATAGAGAGCGAGGAAGCGAAGAGAGAGAGAGTGATGTCGATAGATCTACAGATAGAGAGG
>JACEEZ010015651.1:40000-46423 GCA_016584305.1 Chionoecetes opilio
TTTGGGTAATGCTGGGACCTCACAGACCACACACCCTCATCCCCTTGCTCAAGAGAAACAGTAACCACCCGAATTTGTAAGTGAAATATAGCCAGAAGCAAGCGAGGATTCAAACCGGCTAACTACAGAATGGCGCGCCAACGCTCTATCCACTTAACCATTGTGACAGTGTGTGTGTGTGTGTGTGGTGTGGTGTTGTGTGTAGTGTGTGTGGTTGTGTTGTTGTGTGTGTGTGTTGTGTGTGTGTGTGTGTGGGTGTGTGTGTGTGTGTGTGTGTGTGTGTGTGTGTGTGTGTGTGTGTGTGTGTGTGCGTGCGCGCGCGTGTGCGTGTTATAGCCTCCTCACATTACTTGGTTCATACACAGGAACAAGCAACCGTACGACATGGTAGAGGCTCGCAATGATGAGGATTGAGTGAGGGTGAAGATCCATAACAATCGTTTGCACCCGAGGACCGTAAATCGACCTGTTGAATATATTTTTTGCCTCCAAACCTCACCCAAACCAACACAACCTATGAATATATTAAGTTGGAATGAGGTTTAAAAGTAAGACAGCATCATTTTTTTTCTTCTCTCACTCTCTATCTCTCTCTCTCTCTCTCGTTGTAGCAGTGCTGAGTGGCATTCCTGACACTTTAAGATGTGTAAAAAGAAGAGAAACGAGCAAAAATGAGACGGAGAGACAGATAGATGGACGGGAAAGGAGGGAAAGAAAGTTGATATAAGTTTATTAATGCTTACAATACTATACCCTGACCGTCTTCTCCCTCTCCCTCTCTTTCTATAAACATCTGAAACTCCTTACTCCAGATTCACTTTATTGTTTCTCGCTTCACACCTGCTTCTTCCCTCACCTGTTCTAGTAATCACAGGTAGATGGGATTATTTCTTCGCCACCTGGCAAGTGTAGAACATTCTACCTTTAAATGAAAACATGAGAATCTTATATATTTGTGTGTGTGTGTGTGTGTGTGTGTTGTGTGTGGTGTGTGTGTGTGTGTGTGTGTGTGTGATGTTGTGTGTGGGGGTGTTGTGTTGTGTGTGTGTGGTGTGTGTGTGTGTGGTGTGTGTGTGTGTGGTGTGTTGTGTGTGTGTGTTTGTTGTGTTTGTGTGAAATAGAGAGAGATAGAGAGAGAGAGAGAGAGGCAGAAGAGCGAGAGAGGATAGAGAGATAGCGAGAGAGAGAGAGAGCGAGCAGGGAGAGAGCAGATCGAGAGAGAGATAGAGAGAGAGAGAGGAGAGAGAGATAGTGTGTGGTGAGAGAAAGAGAGAGAGAGAGAGAGAGAGAGAGAGAGAATGAGGAGAGGAGAGAGAGAGTGAGAGAGAGAGAGAAGAGAGAGAGAGGAGAGAGGAGAGAGAGAGAAGAGTAGATAGAGAGAGGAGAGAGAGCGAATAGTGGAGATAGAGAGATAGGAAAAATACTATACCCGCTGAAAGAGAAACTTCACACAAATCGAAACTCTGAACAAAAATGTAAAGAGAACGAAGGCAAATCTACACTTAAACAAAAACAAAAGTAAACACAACATAAAAAAAAGTATCACTAACATAAGATAGATGGAAAACATTAATAGAGAAAGAAAGAATGAAAGAGAACGATTATGCATAATACGAGAGTAAAGATAGGGTGAAGGGAATATGTATTAAAAATCCCAAACACCTTGGAGTAGGAGAGATTGACTGAAGATAATAAGGATATGAGGCCAGTGTTGATGGTCAGACGTAGCTTTCCAACTTAGGTCATCAGGTGAGTGGCAGCCATTTACATACATGCAGGAGTCAAGGCTGCAATTACGCCCATAATAACAGGAACATGAACTTTGGTGGTTATGAAGGGTGGTTACGTTAGGTTAAAATTAGGTAATGTTTATGTTAGGTTAGGTTAGATTAGATAATGCTTACGTTAGGTTAGGTTAGATTAGGTAATGTTTACGTTAGGTTAGGTTAGGTTAGGTAATGTTTACGTTAGGTTTAATGTTATTCTGTTGCCTTAATTCCAATACTTTGTTTACTTGTTGCTTTCTTGCCTACATTCATGAAAGGAAACTGAGTGAATGACAGCGCAATTAAGACACTCGAGGAGTCTATATTATGTTTTTCGTCGTTTAGAGTAAAAAACATTATATAAGGCGTAGTTATAATATCTTTATTATAATTGTCTTCATGAATTATCACGAATTGTTGATAATAATTTCACAGGTGTTTGAATTGGAGTGAATTTCAACTGTAACTTTAGCGAAACACGCACGCACGCACGCACGCCGCAAAACCACCAACCACGCACGCACGCCAAGCACGCCAGCGCACGCAACGCACGCACGCACGCACGCACGCACTCTACGCACCGCACGCCACGCACCACGCACTCACGCCGCACGCACGCAGCACGCACGCACGCACTCACGCACCGCACGCACGCACGCACGCACGCCGCCGCACGCACGCACAGCACGCACGCACGCACGCAATCCTCACCAACGCACGCCGCACGCACGCACGCACGCACGCACGCACGCACGCACGCACGCACGCACGCACGCACGCACGCACGCACGCACGCACACACACAGTTTAGTATTTCCGTAATAAAATACCAAAACTTGAATATAACATAAAAATAGAGATGATGGTCAAATATAGTAGATTACGACACTTGCTAAAACTATCACTTCACTCTCCCCAATCTCGCCTGCCATCGCTCACGCCACCACCACCACCCACTGAACCACTTCAATCCTCCCCTTACTTTAAACTGACTGGCAATTACTTTCCTATACTTTTAACATATTTTACTCATTACTACGTACGACCTCGCTTGCCTCTCGCCCTCGATGGCTGAGTGACCTCGGTGCCCACACGACGAGGAACAAAGTAACGTGTTATCACTCGAGGTTATCCTGTTATCAAGGAACTCTGCGTGACGACCCGCTATCATCACTCCCTCCTCCTCCTCCTCCTCCTCTCAGAAAGGGGTGAAGGGTGGTGAAGGTGGTGGTAGTAATTAAACTTCCTTTCTCTTGCTTCGCCTTCATCTTTCTTTCTTCCTTCCTATCTATCTTACTTCGTCTTCTTAAAACTGGAGTGAAGAGGAGGAGATTAGGAAGAGGAAGAGGAGGAGGAGGAAACGATAATACTAAGTTAGATAAGGAGGATGTCTGGTAAGTCTTTAATTTTCTCTCGCACATTCATAAGCCTTCATCTAATTATCATTTTTTGTGTGACCAACGATAGCCCTGACCTTGAAATATAGAGACCGTGAGATAACGAGGCCGTGACCCCGAATGACCGGTTGTGCAGAACGTGTGACCTGCCTGTTCAGGGAGGGGAAGGGAGGGAGGACGAAGGTTTGGGAAGGGGTTGGAAGGAAGGAAGAAACTTTTATCAGGAAGGATAGAAAGAGAGAGAAAGGAATGAAGGTGGTGAGGCGTTAGATATGAAGAAGAGAGGTAGAGAATTTAAACCAAGACTTCTACCTCGCCTCTTTCTCATCCTTGTTTCCTTTATAGTTCTTCCTCCTCCTCCTCCCCTCCTCCTCCTCCTCCTCCTCCTCCTCCTCCTCCTCCTCCTCCTTCTCCTCCTCCTCCTTCTCATCCACCCGTCCATCTTATCAATGATCTCCTCCACACGCTCAGGAATTTATCGACACTGCCGCCGTCGGTCACAATAACCTTCAAGAGGGAGGGAGGAAATAAGGGAGAGAGAAAGAGAGAAAAGGAGGAGGAGGAGGAGGGAGGAATGTGAACAGCATACATGGGAGAGATTGGAAAAGGGGAAACAGATACGGAGGGGAAATTTTTCGTACTTAGTTGAAGAAAAATAAAACCGGACCATGACCAAGTAGGAGGAGGAGGAAGAGGAAAAGGAGAACGAAGAAGAGGAGCGGGAGGAGATGGAGGAAGAAGAGGAGACATGAAGCGAAATTGGGTGGACATATTTAGTGACTGATGGAGAGAGAGAGAGGAGAGGGGGAGAGAGAGAGAAAAACGGGGGGGGGGGGGAAGGGGAGAGGGGAAAAAAGGGGGGGGGAGGAAAAAAAAAAAAATATACAGGGTCGTCACGAGGGAAGAGGTTATCGCGTCCATTGGCTATATAAATGGCTTCTGAAAACGGGTTGGATTTGACTTGTAATCCTCTTAGGAGCGCGAAGGTGGAGGCTCCGCGCGCGACCCAATCGCCAAACCAAACCCCCCCCATTGGGGTTTTCCAGCTTCCAAAAGTAAAACTTTTTAAACCCATTGGACGAACCCCTCTTCTCTCTCTCTTTTTCTCTCTTCTCTTTTTTCTCTCTCTCTCTTGGGGTGTGTGTGTGTGTGTGGTTTGGCGTTGCGTGTGCGTTTTGTGGTGTGTGGTGTGTGTGTGTGTGTGTGGTGGTTTGTTTAAAGCATAAAATTTTTCGGGCCCATTGATAAGCTTAGTTTTAGGATAATAGTTTTTAGTATCACACTTTTTTTTTTATCTCTTTCACCCATGAGAAGGTAAAAATGTTCAACGAAACTGTCTGAAAAATATTCATTCACAAGCATGGGTTTTCTCTTACCCGTTTGTTATCATGGCAAAATGATTCCACAGTTACAAATTTAAAAAAAACTTCATATAAAGTGTTGGTTTTTATACGAAATATTACCCCTGTTCCTTCTGGGTGTCATTATCTTTTTATATTGAGAGGATTTGTTTCCCCGAGTTAACCGGGTTTCCACCATTGAAAAAGTTACATAAACAAATCATAAAGAAATTATTTTTTAATCATTTAAGTTGAAAATACTAAATAAACATTTAAAAAAGCAAAACCGGTTTGGATTTTAACTTAAGGCAGAGAGAGGAGAGAGAGAGAGAGAGAAGAGAAGGGGAGAGGGAAAAGAGGACCAGGGGGAAAAGGGGAGAGAGAGGAAGGGGAGAGAGAGAAAAGAGAGAGGGAAACACGAAAAAAGATGCGTAAGTAACGAGCGATACCGATGGAATCACTCTCTCGGAACTAAGGATGTACGAAGCAAGTGATGTGAAAGCACCGCCCAACCACTGGTAATGGACGCACGCAGCGGGCAAGCAACAGGCAGATAAAAGCAAGCCAGGCAAAGCGAGTCGAAGTAACGCGCCATTAGTCACTTCAGAGTAAAATCAACACAGACCAAAACTACACCAAACATGCGATAGAGGAAAAGAAAGAAAAAAAAATCAGAATGAGGTGCAAATTGATTCGATCCTTTCCAACACGAATATATCAAACGCGAAAACAAAAAATCATAATACGATACACAAGGGTAAAATTATGAATTCAGCTAAGTATTCATTAAAATCTGAAGAAAAAAATCACAACGTACGTAATTATATCTATCTTCTTCTTCCTTTTTTTCCTTTTTCCTCGGTCCCCCCCTCGTCTCTTTCCCTCAGAATACGAACTAAAATGAAGAGAAGGATAAAAGGAACTAGGTATGATAGAAGGAATAAGCGACTAAGCTGATTAAGATCCTATGTATCCTGCCCTACCCTGATCCTCTGTGATGGAAGGAGAGGAAGGAAGATGTGAAACAGAGATACAAGAGGATGCAAGGAGGGATAAATGAGGGAGAAGGAAAGAGAATACTGAAAGAGGGAGGGATGGAATCAGACGTGATAATGATGTGACGAAGTGATGTGAAGATTACTGGTAGTTAAAGGAGGAAGAGGAGGTGGAGGAGGAAGAGGTTGGGGAATAGGAAATGAAAAGAAGAAAAGGGGGATGAGTTTGTGGTTTTTGATCAAAAGTAAGAGAGAGAGAGGAGAGAGAGAGAGAGGAGGGGAGAGAGAGAAGGAGAGGGAGAGAGGGGGAAAAGGGAGAGAGAGAGAGAGAGAGAGAGGGGAAAAGAAGAGAGAGAGAGAGAGAGAGAGAAGAGAGGGGGAGAGAGAGGGTGAGAGAGAGAGAGAGATTTTTTGGCCACTTTGTAAAAACATAAATCAAACAATAATAAAATAATGCAGCCAAGGTCCATTTAGCCAAGGCTCATTACGGACCTCAATTTAATTTAAAGTAAATAGCATGTTGTGGCCCCTCCACCACCCTGGATTATTTTTTAAAAAACAAAGAATCTCGTGGAAAAATATGAAAAAAAATGAATAATAAAGCAATAAATTAGCAAAAAATGGTAAAATGATAATATAGGGAAAAAAATAATAAAAAATATAATGTAATACCCAAAAAGTATAAAGTAAAATGATAATAACCATAAAAAATAATAATAATATAATAATAAAAATAAAAATAAAAAAAAAATAATAATAAAAATAAAAAAAATAATAAAATAATAATAATGAAATTTATAATATTAAAATTAATAAAGATAATAATATTAATAAAAAATGATAATGATAATAATATTAATAAAAATAAGCAATATTGATAGTAATAATAATAAAAATAACTAAAATATAATAAAATTTGCAATAA
>JACEEZ010015653.1:0-17358 GCA_016584305.1 Chionoecetes opilio
CCCTTTTTCCCCCCGCCGTCAAAAATTTTCTAACACCTTGCACACCATCTCGCAATACTTCCCCCAAACTTTGTACCCCTCCCAACCCCCCCCCCCCCTTCCCCGAGATTTTCTGGGGGTCCGGGGCTCAAAGCGTTCTTTTTTCCCCCCAGCCAATTTTTTCCAACTCTCGTTTTTCCTTTTAAATTATTTTCTCCCGCCATTGTCCCCCTTTTCCCAAAAGGGGTCCTATGTTTGTTGTTCGTTGCCCCTTGAAAAATTTGTGGAACTTCACACCTAACCAACCTTGGAGCTAGGGGAAAAAAAACAAAAAAGGTTTGGGGAGCCTTTGTCCTCAATGCACATTCAACACCTTTTTGGGGTTTTCTAAGAGAAACGGGCATCTTTTGGGGATAACCCTTGCCGGGTTTAAGAAAATTGTTTTCTTTGTTCGGTGCATTTTTCAGAGATACATTACCTGGGAGAAAAAGGCGGGGTGATCCTAACTTTTTTCACAATCACACAATTTTTTAAATTGTGAGAGTAAATTCCCTTTAACATTATCTAAAAAACAAGGTATTGGTGCCCAAATACACTAAAAATTTTCCCAAAAAAATTTTTACTACTTCCTTCTCCTAGTTTTTAATTTTTATAAAAACCATAAACCTACTTAATGATCTATTATGGTTAATACACAGCGGTATCCGGGGCTCCCGTTCCCTTCTTTATGTCAGTTATCCTCTCTAGGGTTTTATACTGACGGTAATTTTGCCATTGTTTGGAGCCCACGACTACCCTTATGCTGTTGACAGGTAAAACATTTCCTCACATATTCTCTCACACCCTTTTTTAATTTTGGGCCAAAGACATCTTTTACTGGATTTGCTACCCCATTTGGGCATTTTCCAGGGGAGGCCGGGCCCGCGTTTCCCTAAATTTTGCGAAATCACTCCCTTTCCCCTGCATGGTTTATCATATAAATATATACCTTATCTTGTAAATTTTTGTTCTTAATATTACAAAAAAAAAAACGAAAAAATCACTAAAAAAATCCCATTATGAGGAGTGAAAAAATTTAGCATGAACTTAATTTTAAAAATTCATTTCTTCACCTTTTAATATTTTGCGAGAAAACTTTTTACATGAAACATATTAATAAAGTGGAATGTTTTTAGCTTTCCTTTGATATATTTCTTTTCTGAAAATGAATTAGAACCTGCATAAATTAGTGTTAAAAAAATAATACCTCACAATCGGGAAAATTTACCCGTTTGATTAGTCAGTATTTAGTTAACGCAAATTTTATGCAGGTTCAATTTTCATTTATCAAAAAACGAAATATAGCAAGGGAAAGCTAAAAAAATTTCCGCTTCTATTGATAGTTGCATGTCAAAAAACTTTTTACAAAATACAAAAAACGTTTTTTAAAAACGAAAAAATTTAAATGGCGATGATTTTAAAGTAAATAAAATTTTGCCTATTTTTTCGTCTCATAATAAAATTTCCTTAGTGATTTTACGTTTTTTTTTGTTTTAAACAATCATTAAAATAACAGTTATCATTTATACTGAAAATATAAATCCCGCGTGCACGCCACTCTGCCTTCTCCACCATGCCACGAGGCCATAAACCCTGGCCAAGCCATGAGTCCGGCCCCAAGGCCAGATTTCAAGGGGGGGGACTCCGGGATAAAAGCACCAAATTTTGTTCGGGGAAATTCAAAGGGTCCAAAACTATGTTTTTGAGGGGGAGACAAACGACCAATTACTCAAAAGCCTCTAAAACCCCAATTTTTGGATAACGGAAATTTTTCATTTTAGAAAAATCTTGATGAAACAAGTTTCCCCTTTTAAAGGGCAAAAAAAATTTTCCTATATGAAATACATCCATAGTTTTTTTTTTTTTCACCCTTCTTATACTTCAAGATAAAATTTTCAAATTTACCAGGAAAACCCGTTCTTTTACAATGGAATTTGGCTTACAGTAGGCCAAAAATTATAGAGTATAGAGTATGAGTATGAGTATGATGATAAAGAACATACAAAAGTCAGTGTTGACAGAGTACAAAACTCCATCCATGACCCAAATTAAGAAAAAAAAATTCCCCCTGTTCAGATCGCAAACACCAAGCGAAGAGAAAGCATTTGGGACAAGTGTCTATGCTGAAGGATGACGTGGCCCTCTTTCCCCGTCTTACATAGTCCACAACCGTGATGGGGACCTGGACACCTTCTTCAAGCAGAAAATCCCCCATACCCCCCTTTTCTTTGGCTAAAAGAGGGAAGCTGCGAAAAGGGGAAGAAGTCCATCTCCCCAAAACTTCGGGCCCCAGAAGACGAAAGAAGAACCTCGGGCTCATTTGTGTTAAGTGCCGATGGTGCTGCTGTGTACACCCCTCCCAGTGACGGGCATCACTACATTTGCGATTATGAAGTGGAGGTTTGTTCCCCACATCATGAGGCAACTGGAAACCTCTATGAGGAGATGTGGTAGGGGACGGTCCCAAATTTTAAAAGTAAACCAGAGAGAAAAGGGGGAAATTACAAAAAGGTGGCCCAAAAAAAACCCAAGCCCCGCTTTGGCCCCGTTTTCCTGCGTGACCCACAAACAAGGTAGAACTCTTCCAGTTCCTATAGAGAAGTTGTATCCATCCCTTTCCAGAGGGGAAAGCAGGTCTTTGCAAATGGGGACCCTCTGTATTTGCAGTGGCACTGACACTCGATGCCCCATGTGCCCACGAAGAGGCAGCACAAGATTGTGGTCCATTACAAGACCCCTAGAAGGGGGAGCACCACAGTTGGAAAGAGGGATACTGGTTTTGTCATCCCTATGGGGAGTATCATTCTAGCCAGAAATTCCTGGGCGAATCGGGGTGCCTTCGGCAGGGGCAAGAACTTCCTTTTCCTACACACAATGCCATCTGTAGTACCTGGGAAAAGGAAGCCCAAGCGTACCAGTGTTCCACAGCTCACAGGGTGTGTCGACTTCTTCTTTCTTTGAAAGGGAAAAAGTCGGTTTGGGAAGCAGGGGTGCCATACCAAATCACAATGTTTAAAACTTCATCGAAAAACATCCACAGCCAAATCACCGGGATTCCCGGGGTTTCGTGTAAAATTTTCAAAATTTGTTATATATGAAAAACCCAGCCCTCGGTGTCGGTAAAATGAAGCAAAAAAAGGAACTGTTCTGCCAGAAAAAAAGGAACGATGGAAAATTCCCCCAACTCAACGGGCCCTGCTGCAGCACACCAAAGCGTGCAGGTACCAGGCTGCTCTGGAAAACCCTTTCACCGGCCCAAAACAGACCCCAACTGCGAAGGTGGGGTTTGGACACTGGATGCAGAAAAAAAGTCCGGGGTTTCCTGTCGGAGCTCGCACCCTGCGGCGCAAAGGCGAAATGAACTTGTAAAGTGTCCCTGAAAAGTGCTGCAGGTTGGGGGGGAGAGGTTCATGAAAGAAAGCCAGCGGGAAAATGCACGAACTGGCAGCTGCAAATGTGAAAGTAGACACATAATTAAATTATGAATCATACCTGCTTGTGTACTGGTGCAACAAAGAATGGCATTCCTGCAGCTGACGGGAAGAACATGATTGTTGTAAATGAGTTATGAATACTTTTTTTTCAAATGCCCGTCATAGATTAACCACTGTCATTTTAAATTGCAAGGAGTATTTTTTAAATCGTGTTTGCTAAAAAACTACAGGGCATTTCGCGATGCCCGCAGGGGGTTTAAATCTAAAAAAATTTGAATTTATGTTTTTTTGACACCCCTATTGGAATTTTTTTTTGGGAGTTTTAAATAATAAAAATAAGATAATTTGCACCCAATAAACTTATCCTTATGATTTTTTTAAAAAAACCCATTTACCCTAATTTTCCCAATGCGGAAAATGTCAAAAAAAATAAAAAAGCGTTCTTATCCACTGAGGAGGGATCATTTGTCTCCCCTCAAAATATGCTAGGACCCTGTAGAGGCCTAAAAAAATTTTGGGTTTTTATCCGGATTCCCCCTTTTTCCTGCGCGGACTAAGGGCTGGGTAAATTTTTAATTCCAAAAATATGCCTTTTTTCCCTGTTTTCCTTTAAAACCTTCGCCCCAATCTTTCCCTTGGCTTATAAAATTTCTTTTGTTGCCAAAAAATTTCGAAAAGTAACTGAAAAATCCCAAATTATTTAGTGGACAAGGTACTAAAACAGGTCATACTATAAAACATTGCTTACACTCACTACAAATCGTCTAAGTACAAAAATTATTCCTGACTCCCTCATTCATTCATTCACTGACTAAACCTTTCCTTTTCCGACCTTCTGGCCACTTTTTACTCATTTACCCAAGAAAAAACCCTTTCACACCCTCTATGTAATCTCGCAGCCTCTTGTAGTTCCTTTTTTTCTCATTTTCTTATTTTCTATCACCCACCCCGTCCTTGCCCTGCAGGTCGGTGGCATGGTGGCGCGTGGGGCGGCAGCCCACCTGCGAGGGCTATCCCGCTAGCCTGTACAAGAATTTTCCGCTCCATCACGGCCACGGAAAAAGGCGCAGGGAAGGCGGGCCCGGCGCTTCAGGGTGGACAGCCGGAGTGGGGGGGACGGGCCTTCCAACCCACTTCCACGACCCCCTGTAACGAGTTTGATAAAACTGCAACGAACATTAGGGACAGGTGAGGCCTTGGCGTGTGGGGAAGCTGTCTGGCGCTGTTTTAATTTTTAGGGGCACAGGGGAGGCCTTGACACGGGGGGGAAGCTTAAAATGGCTGCTTGTTAATTTATATTTTTATAATTATATTAATTATAAACTTATATTTTTACTATAACGCATTCGGGTCACAATTTGGGTTTTCCACACGCCCCATTTCCCCCATAAAAAGTTTTTGTCAATGGAGGATCTACAATTGTATCCCGGCTTTCCCCAATTTTTTGGGGAAAAAATATTTCGGATTTCTGGCCTCAACAATTTTCCAAAAATTTGGCGAAAATCGGTTTTGTTATTTCCCGAAAAACTCGAGTCGTAAAAAAAACTTATCGAAGTAAAAAGGGTTTCATCTGAGGGTTCCCAGGATGCAATAATGGGCTTGTCAAAAACACCTCAGGTTGTCGAGAAAATTGATTTTTTATAAATTTACGAATAAGCTTTTTTCTCGGTTTTTTTACCAATCAATTTTTTTTGTTTTACACCAAATGATAGCCCTTGTAACTTCAGTTTACCTATATTAATTTTGGGATCTATCTTCATGTTTTTTAATTTTTGAAAAAAAGTGATTTTCAAAAAAAATCAAGGCTGCACCTTGAAAAATTTTCAATTTTTTTTGAAAAAATAGATTTGCTTGAAAATTAGTTCCTAGCAGTTATCGGGCATGCGAAACGAATCGTAGTCAGTTTTCATTTACAAGATTAAAGCCCCTATTTCACCCAAAAATTCACAATGACAGATATTTCCCAAATTCTTAAAAAACAAAAATTTAGACAAAATTACACAAGAATAAAAATATGATAGGCATTGCTTTTAATCATGATTTTCAATCCCGATCAGTTTTAATAATTTATTTTTAATCCCTTTTTGAGCCACCCATGCGATTTTTAAAAGTCTTAAAAAAACCTGGGAAAATGCTATACAATCCTGTAGGACTGCTAATGCCTTCCAGACTCCTGTAGGATGCGTGAAGGGGGAAGAGGCCCCCTGAAGACTCTGAAGGGGTTTTATACAAACGAAGGGAAATTAAAAAAAATGTTCTTCCCCTCCCATTTCCTCTCCCCCCTTTTTTTTCCCCTTCCTCCCTTTTTCCCCTTTCCCACCTCCTTTCCCCCTCCTCCCCCCTTTCCCCCCTTTTCCTGCCCCCCTTCCCCTTCCCTCCCCTCTCCCTAAAATTTTTCCCCTACCATTTGAAAAATTTAAAAAATAATTCCCGATATGGGGACCCCCAGAGGGGGGCTCGGATCCCACTAAAGGGGTATAAATTGTTTTAAAAATTAAAAAATTTAAAAGGGTTAAAAGGGAATTTCTGAATTTGAATTTGCTTTATTTAAAAGGTTTTGACTGTTTTCTGTTTTACCTTAAAAAAAAATTTGTTGGGGTTTCCCCCATGGCCCCCTTGGCGTTCCCCGGTGTTGGGGGTTCATGGCCCCTTGGGGTGCCCCCTGAGTGTGAGGGTTCCATGGCCCCCCTTTGGGGTGCCTTAGTGCACCCTGATTCAGATAAACCCCCCCAAAAAAGGGGCCCGTGACCCCAGAAATCTTTGTTCCTTCCGCAGTGTACAGTGAAGGGCGTCGGCGGCGAGACCATGCCATGCGAGACACCCCGCGCACGCCCCGTCCCCCAAACCCCCACCCCACCACCACCCAACCACCACCCCCCCACCACACCCACCACCAGGACAAAAATACGACCTGAAGACGCGTTTGGGCCCCCCACCCCCAGTGACACCTCCCTCTACTGTCACGCCTCGCCCCTGTCGCCCCCCACGCCCACCCCCGCCCCCACCTCCCCAAACCCACGTCAGGAAGGCTCCGGGGATACCAGGGGCACCCGAAGACCCGGGGAAATCAAGTATTTTTCCAGGACAGTGGACTGGGGGTGGGGCGGGGATTCCTGTTTTTTTTGCATTTTTTAGGAAAATTTCTTTGAAGATGCTTAGGAAGTATGCTTTGGAAGTATGCTTAGGACAGAAGCTTAGGGAAGTAGCTTAGGGCGAAGCTTAGGACAGAAGCTAGGAATAGGGATTTATTAAAATTTTCAAAAAATTCCTTTTAACCAAACCTCATTTTTTCGAGAATCACAAAAATAGGTTTTGGCATTTTTTGTGTGAAATTTTTTTTTTTCATTTCATTGAGTAAAAGGGCGGCGGCTAGCGGACATTTTTTTTTTTTTTTTTTTTTTCCCCTTAATTTTTCCCTTAGATGTAAAAAAAAAAAATGGTCCTGAAAGTCTTTTGAATAAGTTAGAATAAGATGTATAATAGGGGAATAGAACACTGTAATAGGGTTTTACAGGGATTTTAACACTTAAATAGGAATATAATATAGCAAAAAAAAAGGTTGTATAATAAAAATAAATTTTGATCCCCAGGGGAGCCAGGGGAGGGGGTAGGAGGCAACCGGCGGCGTGGGGAGGCCGGCGCTCTACCAAGTCGACACGGAAGAAGTGCCACCCGGGGTGCCGAACGGACCCCCCCTCAAATCTTGCAGCGAGGAGGGCAGTGCCGAGAGGGATGATTCGTCCCCGCTTTAGATACATATTGTTGGCTGTGTTTTTTATCTCCCTTTTGTTCCATGTCGTCTGGTCTCACTGTTTGTAGCGGTTTTTTGTTTTTTCACGAGCCCGGTTTTTGTAAAATTTGGGGTTATTTTTATTATTGTTAAGCATGAGACGGCACCTGGAACTGTCGCCGAGGGAACTCTGGGCCGCCGTCGTCGGTGTTCCAATGCTTTTCTATTACAGGGCCCAATATATAAATTTAAAACAAGTGTCCCGTGTTTCCATCAGGGATGTAAAAACTACGTTAGCTGATCAGTTAGGTTAAGTTGGGGCCCAAAGTCCAGGGTTTAATTTAAAAAAATTTTTTCCCCCGGGGAAAAGTTTTAGGTTGGTGTTTTGGCGAGAATTTCCCCCCGGCGACAGTTCCATAAACCTTCTTTGTCTTGCACCGAGCCGTGTTTTTTGAAAAAATTGGGTTATTTGAAAATTGTAAGACATGAGAGAGCACCTTTTTCCCTTTTGTCTGTTTACTGCACTTTTTCATAGTCTATCCTTATGTTTGTTTCCCAAAATGCAGCCAAGTGTTAGAGGCTATTTTTGTTTTATTTTTAAAATTTTTTTTTGTTTATTTTTTTTTTTTTTTTTTGGGGGTTTTTTTTTTTTTTTATTTTTTTTTTGTTTTTTTTTTTTTTTTTTTTTTTTTTTTTTTTTTTTTTTTTTTTTTTTTTTTTTCCCCATTTTTTTTTTTTTAAATAAAAATTTTTTTTTTTTTTTTTTTTTTTTTTTTTTTTTTTTTTTTTTTTTTTTTTTTTTTTTTTTTTTTTTTTTTTTTTTTTTTTTTTTTTTTTTTTTTTTTTTTTTTTTTTTTTTTTTTTTTTTTTTTTTTTTTTTTTTTTTTTTTTTTTTTTTTTTTTTTTTTTTTTTTTTTTTTTTTTTTTTTGTTTTTTTTTTTTTTTTTTTTTTTTTTTTTTTTTTTTTTTTTTTTTTTTTTTTTTTGTTTTTTTTTTTTTTTTTTTTTTTTTTTTTTTTTTTTTTTTTTTTTTTTTTTTTTTTTTTTTTTTTTAAATTATTTTTTTTTTTTTTTTTTGGGGGGTTTTTTTTTTTTTTTTTTTTATTTTTTTTTTTTTTTTTTTTTTGTTTTTTTTTTTTTTTTTTTGGGGTTTTAAGAAAAACACTTTCCGTTATTGTGGAAATGGATTAAAACAGGGTCTTACTAAAAAATTGCTTTTTAGTCCTCAAAATCGCTAATGGTACCCAAATTACCATGGAAATTTACGTTTTCTGGGATCAAAGGGGGGTTAACAAAATTTGCTTTAATTCCCTTGCTTTTGAATGCCGGGCTTACTGGGGTTTTCAGGGACTAAAGTTTTTCCTAATACCTTTGACAAACCTTTAGTGCAGTAGTAGTAATAATAATAATAATAAAAAACAATGATTTTTTTATTATCCCGCCCGGAGGGGATATAGACAAAAAGCCAACAAAAAAGCAAGACAGAATTACCTTTAATACTGGGCAGATCAAAATTACTAATATAGCATAGTACCAAAACCTCCTCCCCTTTTCCCCTCCTTCCTCCTCCCCTCCCCTCCTCCTCCTCCTCCCTCCTTCCCTCCTCCCTTCCTTCTTCTTCTTTCTTTTTCTTCTTTCTTTTTTCTTTTCTTCTTCTTCTTCTTCTTCTTTTCTTCTTCCCTTCTTCTTTTTTCTTCTTTTTTCTTCTTTTTCTTCTTCTTTTCTTCTTCTTCTTCTTTTTTCCTTTTTCCTTTTTCCTTCCTTCCTTTTTCCCTTCCTCTCTCCTTTTCCTTCCTCCTCCCCCCCCTCCCCCCCCTCCTCCTCCTCCTCCCCCCCTCCTTTCCCCCTCCCCCTCCTCCCCCCCCTTTTAAATTTGGGGGCATGGTATCCATTGTGTGCTTTATCAAGGGGTTTGAAGACTACTACAGCCCTTACCCTTTCCTTGGGGATCGTGTTTTACAGTACTCTCAGCTGATGGGGTGTTTTAGTGAGGAATTAGGTTGTTTATCCAGGAATGGTTTTTCTAGAAGGCTATTTCTTTTATTAGGTCAAAATGCATCAGGAAACCACGCCCCCTGCCTCCCCTTCTATTCTACGGGGGAGCTGATTGGGATGCCCGTATCATCCTACCCATCACAAATCTTCACTATTTAAAAAGCGCGTGACCCTGGAAGCAATTTCATACAAAGGATTTTGATTTTGCACCCTTGTAGTGAAGTTGCTCTGGCCATGGTCACGCCGCGTTAAGTATGAAGAAATTTTGATTTGGGGTGATGATAGAGGAATGCACCAACAGCTGCCCCCTAGAATAGAAGGGCAGGCGGGGGCGTGGCTTCCGAGCATTTTGACCCTAATAACAAAAAAAAGCCCATAGTTGGAATTTAAAGACGTTTGTATTGGCGGTCTTTCTTGTGTTCAGATTTAACCTCTTTTTAAATTTATATTCTAAGTGTTGTGTTGTGTGTGGTGTGTGTGTGTTTGTTGTGTGTGGTGGTGTGGTGTGGTGTGTGTGTGATGGTTTCTCTTTTATGTTTTTCTGTATGCCCTTTTATAGTGCATGCCAGTAACCCCTTCCCCCAAAACCTTTTTCCCTTTGGTATAAAAAATGGTCGTTGTTAGCCCTAAAATTACGAAAAGTCACTGAATATACCAAAATTGTTTGTGGACAAGGATACAAACAGGTCATAGCTATAAAAAAATGCTTATAGTCACTACAAATTGTCTAATGGTACCCAAATTACCATGGAAATTACGTTGTGGGTCTCAAGGGGTTAAGGACACAACTAATACTGGATGTAAAATTGCCTAACTCTAGTTGTAGCCAGTAGTCAGTAACAAATCAAACACTTCCTTTGAAAAAAACAACTTTATTATATCAAGAATACAAAATTGTCCGTAACTTTCATATTTACATCGATTTTAATGTAGCTTCCAATTTAGCTATAAGAATCACTCTAGTCTTAATGAGTCTACAGCCTTTTAGTAATGTCTATAATAATAATTACATTGTGATAAAGATTATAGGCTGGGCCAAAAAAAAAACAAGTTGTTCAGAATTTAATGTAAGTTCCTAAAAGTTGGGGTGAGTGTCAGGAACAAAAAAATGTAAATTTGGTAAAAAAAAATTGAGTCTTACGGTAAGAAGTCTGTTACCGTGGAAACCATTACCGACAACTACACAAAATGCCTAAAATAATGATTTATCACGCTTTGAATGACCCTCAGAGATGCTGCTGGTCCCAAAATGATGCAGAATTTGAAACCCAAAGATGATATGACAACTAGACAGTGGGTGTGATACAATTCAATAAAAAATATTTGCAAAAATCATTTTTGTTTC
Organism: Chionoecetes opilio; assembly: GCA_016584305.1. NCBI lineage: Eukaryota > Metazoa > Arthropoda > Malacostraca > Decapoda > Majidae > Chionoecetes > Chionoecetes opilio. The sequence continues at coordinate 10,522 of JACEEZ010015653.1, forward strand.
AGATTTTGTGTATAAAAATTCAAACTTTATGTAATAATAGGCATATTTGTTTTCAAATTTGCTGGTCCTCACTTCTAAAGGCATGAATACCAAAACCAAGACCTTGCTGTGGCTCTTTGACAAGTGTCCCCCCATCTTCAGTGTACCAGGAAACCATGGATTCACTGGCCCTTATCCACCAACAGGGGAACAGGTTCTTCTTCAGTACCAGGGTATCATAAACAACGCAGCAAGCCAGCCATCTTCAGTCTAGCGCATTGGATGCCGCCAGACTTGTAACAAAGGACTTGCAGGACTGGTGGGTAAATACTGGTATTACCCTTAAATCGTGGCAAAGCGATAGAGCAGATGATCCTTACAGATATTGAGGAGTACAAACTAAGGAAGAGTAAGAGGAATAGGACAACAGATACAGAGACCAAGAAAAGGAGGATTTTTTGGGCAAACACGAGGCAGACATTTTGGTTTGTTCAACCCGAGTTTGAGAAGAGACGGGCAGCAAAACAACAGCTGGAGAAGCAAGACCAGACAGATAAGGAAGACTGGTTGTCCCTGGAAGGTGTACGTGGGGTTACTCGCACCGCAACTCTGGCCCACGCGATCAGAAACTAGCAAAAAGGCAGAAGCGCAAGTTTCTTGATCAGCAGGCAGCGCAGGAGAGAAAAAGCTAAGGATTGTTTTACGCTCTGCCACTGCTGCCCATAGTGCAGATGCCGTAGAAAAAAGTCACGACCCTGAGTCTGAAGATTCCACTGAGATACCAATGCACACTGTTTCTGGGGTCACTCCTAAGGTCAGCAAGAAGATGGAAAGTGTTCCTATGGAGGCCTGCTTCATTGCTGACAAGTACGCAATCTCAAATAGGGCGGTGACAGAACTGGCTGCTGCCTTTCGAAAAGATGGAGGGAAGAACCTTGAGGAGTAAAACCCTGTCTGTGAACACAAGGGGAAAGGGAGGAGACAGTCTGCAAGGCTTGAGAAGGCGGCAGATATTACTAAGTGGCAACTTGGCGATATCACTTCCAAGATGTATGCACTACACGGGGATGGGAAGCTGATCAAGTCCCTAATGCATGTGGGAAAGGGAAACATGGAACGAGTGGCGGTGATACTAAACAGGGACGGATGGCCAGGAAGTTCTACTATCAATTGTTGGGATGGAAGGGAGGTCAACTGCTGAAATGAGGCAGCAAAGATTATTCAGGTGATTTTTTCAGTATTATTTTGTATTTTTTTGTATTATTAACTCACTCACATTTGTTATCGTTATTTATTCCACTCGCATAATCGACTCAGCTTCGCTTCGTTGATTACTGATCGTGTAATAAATAACGATAACAAATGCTCGTTCATTGATTAACTGTATATTAGCGTGTGTTAGTCACCTTATTCTATTTTTTTCTTTCCAGGCCCTCAATGACCATCCACTGGACACATCCGGATAGGTGCTCTTGTCTTTGATACAACTGCAGTGAACTCTGGGGTCTGGAGTGGAGTCGTCGTAGACGGAGACAGAGTTTGGTAGAAGTCTTCTGCAACTGGCATGTAGACACCACATCCATGAGTTTTATTGGGGGGCATCTTGGGTCAATTGTGTATGGCCAACCCAGGACCCAATGAACAGCTGGTTTAAGCGAACTGGTGAACAATTGGAGCGAATTTTAACCACAACAATACACATTGGTCGAGGTGACTGCTCCACAAAGAGAGTGACGGGCTATATACATAACACCATCACCCTTTCCCTTTAGACATGGATCGAGAACCGGCACCAAGGAGACACTTCGACATGACTACCTGGAGCTGGCAAACTAACACTGCTGTTTCTTGGAGGGACCGTCCCTGCCGGTCGGAGATCCATCACCATCAAAGCGCCTGGGCATTCCATCACGCCCGTTGGATTAGCAAGACTTTGTACACGTTTAAGGTGGCACTCTTTCGATGCCAGCTTGGGGATGTATATGCACCCGAAGAATTGGAAGACATCACCAGTCTTGCTGTATTCTTGGCAATCTTCTACACGAAAGCCCTGGTTAACGTGCACGGTGCTGCCGATGCACCATCGAATGACCTGGCACTAATGAAGAACCTCCTCAAAGGCAGAGGCCAGTATCAGCAAGGACCCAATGAAGTGGCCTGCCAATTTTTTCTCCTTTGTCGTTCCGGCCAGACAGAAGCTACAAAACCATTTGTGGTACTCTCAGAGAGATTGGTCTCTTTGGCACTGTTCTCGGAACGAACATCATCTGACAAACAGACGATGAGAAAGGCTATGCTGAGGTACCATGACGCGACAGACAGTCCACAGACAAGAAAAAAAGGAGATGCCAGCCTCACATCAATTGGGCAGTAAAAACCCTCAAAGACTTCATTGACATGACTCTTGGAGCATGTTTGAGCTCTTGGGTATTGACTCCAGCTTTTTCAAGCTCCCCCTTGCACAAGGACCACCTCGGACAACTACCGTCATGGCCCAAAAAAGTTGTGGCCAACCCCTGTTGTCAATGACGCAGCAGAGCGGGCACTAGGACTCGCCACAGATTTGAACACAAACAAGGCCCCCAAATCTGAAGAGCAGCTCCAGGCACTATACAGAGTTGTGAAGGGTGTCCGAGAGAAGCTGCATGGACTGGCAACGTCAACTGAGGTTGTGACAAAAAAGTCACTGGCCTCCATTTCGTACAGGTTTGGGACTAATATGAGTGTGTATTGTATGAGTGTGTATTGTGTACTGATCTTACTTAGAAGTAATGACTTCCATTGGTAGATTTTTGGGATAACTAATTTTTATTTTGTTCAATAATTGACCATAAATGTGAAGAAAATGTGTTTTTTTATTTAAAAGTGGAATTAATTTTTTCACAGACATTGTGTATATGTTCTATGCTCTTTGGCTGTCTTTTCTGCATATTTTGGTACCAACATGAACCCTGACGGTCATTCACAGCCTGAGAAATCATCAATTTTGTCAATTTGTTGTCTTGCCGGAAACGGTTGCTATGGTAACGGACTGTCTGACCGTAAGATGTCATTTAAAATAAATTTTTTATCATGGGTTTGTTCCTGATACCCAATCACAACTTTTAGGTGACTTACAACCTTTTAGTATAAATTCTTTAAAATAAAACCCCCTTTTTTGGCCCCGCCTATTAAAGAACTCATACAAGACATATTCCTCCAACGACAAGACCCATCATATTTATAGGGTAGTCAATGATTGGCATGGACTCAGTCGACAGGTAGTTAGTTGGCAGAGTCCCTTAGGGAGCTTTAAAGGGAGGTGGACAGTGTATGGATGCAGTAGTAGTAGTGTAGTAGTAGTGGATGTAGTAGAAGTCATTAGGGAGCTTTAAAGGGAGGCTAGACAGTGTTATGGATGTAGTAGTAGTAGCAGTAGTAGTAGTAGTAGTGTAGTGGATGTAGTAGAAGTCATTAGGGAGCTTTAAAAGGAGGCTGGAAAAATTTCATGGATGGGGATGAAAGGTGGATGTAGGTAGTGTTAAGTGACAGGAACTAAGTACCTTGTGTAGGTCTCGCGGCCTCTTGTAGCTTCCTTATGTCCTCGTGTTGTTATCCGAGACGTAATGTGATATTCCCGGGCAGGCGGCTGACAATGGTTCCCTGTCCAGCGTGCAGTCCTCCAGCTCGAACTCCTCGCTCTCCCAGTCCACCTCGGACCGCGCCACTCCGCTCTCCACCCACGCCCCAGCCAGACAATGCGACTACATCCCAAACCCTCTCCTGTCTGGAAGCGAAAAACCCCCCAGTAAGTTTATGGAGGGTTGTGGTGTAGCCAGATACTTGTGCTCGTATTCGTAGTCACATACCATGATTGCTGGTGGTAATTGCTATGTTTTTGTTCCATTTCTACTCAGTCAAAATGATTCCCCTTTGATCTTGTAGCTGCCATGGAAAGTACTAGAGCAATCCTACAGTGCTCCTATTGCAATCACAACAGAGATCTTGTAGCTGCCATGGAAATACTAGAGCAATCCTACAGTATCCTATTGCAATCCAACAGAGATCTTGTAGCTGCCATGGAAAGTACTAGGGGCAATCCTACAGTATCCTATTGCAATCAAAAACAGAGATCTTGAGCTGCCATGGAAAGTACTAGAGCAATCCTACAGTACTCCTATTGCAATCACAACAGAGCTGGCATGACATATTGTTTTAATTAGGACAAGACAAAAAGTGAACAATGACCACGTACAATGAGGTATGTGACTACAAAATTGGGCATATGTGTTTAGGTTTAGGTTAAGAGGTAATAAGTAATGAGAGGTGATGATAGTATTCCTGCTTCAGCCTGTGTTTGGCTTGTCACTTATCCACCCTTTGTCTCACCTCTGTCCTAAGTGTTGATGTCAATGCTGGATCTTCTAACAACTCTCTATTTCAATCCCTGGCAATGGCTGGTGATCTATTAATAATTCATAAAACAATTCCAGGGTTGCAGAAATTATGATCTCAGACATAAATTAAAATCCCTGAAACTGACCCGGACGGAGGGAAACATGACTTGACTCGTAAATAGAAGACTTGACTCAATCCACATTTATAGTAAGCTAAACAGAGACTTCCTGCTTTTTCACCTAACTTGACTACAGACCATGACTCTTAAACAGAAAACTGACTCAAATCCACATTTTTAGTAAGCTTAAAACAGAGACTCCTGCTTTATCACCTTACTTGACTCACAGACCATGACTCATACACAGAAAACTGACTCAATCCACGTTATAGTAAACTAAAAAATTCCTGCTTATGATCTGACTTGACTCATAGACCATGACTCACAAACAGAAGACTGACTCAATCCACATTATAGTAAGCTAAAACGGACTCTACCTGCTTTTCAACCTGACTTGACTCATAGACCAACACTGGCTTGACTCATAGACCAACACTGACTTGACTCATAGACCAACACTGGCTTGACTTGGATGCAAAACCCACCTTTACATGAATGAGGTAAGATCGACGCATCCTTACAGTGAAGAACGCAGCCTCCAGGTCCTCGAGCCCCCCAGCCCCCGCCGCATGCCCCTGCAGAAGAATCCGGCTGTCGTTCCCGGTGCAGCAGTTTTGGGCCATGCTGGTCAAGAAAGTCCTCTAGACCTACAGGAACAAGTGTCTCACTATTGCTCAGGTAAAAAACCATATGACCTACTGCCACTATTATTGAGGTAGCAAAAGTTCTTACGGCTGTTAACCAGGGGTAGAACAAGAAGTCACGGATTCAAGCTGGAGAAGCGTAGATTTAAAAAAGAAATAGGGAAAAACTGGTTCACAAATAGGGTGGTGAATGATTGGCATGGACTCAGTAGACAGGTAGTTAGGCGGAGTTCTTAGATAGCTTAAAGGGAGGCTAGATAAATTCATGGATGGGGATGAAAGGTGGATGTAGGTAGTTTTTAAGTAACAGGAACTACCACGTGTAGGTCTCACAGCCTCTTGTAGCTTCCTTGTTTTGTTATGTTATTCTTATGTTCTTATTCTATTATATTACCTACTACTATTATTATATACTATATACTACTATTCATTACCTACTACTATTATTATATTACTACATACTACTATTCATTACCTACTACTATATTATATTATACATACAGTAAAACCTTATAACTCGGCACTGTATAACTCGGAATTTGATATAACTCGGCAAGGCAAAGACAAAGTTTTTTTTTTTTTTTTTTTTTTTTTTTTTTTTTTTTTTTTTTTTTTTTTTTTTTTTTTTTTTTTTTTTTTTTTTCTTTTTTTTTTTTTCTTTTTCTTTTCATCTATGCCTATAGCGCGTGTAGGCAGTGAGCCCCAGGGGGGGGATGGTAGGCCCTGGAGCCTGGAGGCTCACTCGAGGGCTGTGATGGTTGGCCCCTCGCCAGTGGTGGCGCAGGCAGGATTCTTATAGTGACACCTGTAATTAGAGGCTCATGCCGCCCCCCTGTGTCCTCCCAGGCACTCGCAGTCGAAGGTAGAGTAAAGGACAGGGCATTGTGGGTGTTCTTAGGCCACTCGATGGTGCAGAAAAAATTTCAAGTGGATTTATGGGTCTCACTCGGGATCGAAATCGGGTTTTCGAGAACTCCACTCGGTGACGCTAACCACTCTGCTACCGCCCCCCTAGACTGCATCTCTTGGTTTTCACTTGGTATATCAAGCCCTCACAACCCCTTGTGTGAACATGTAAACAGAAAGTTGGCAAAAATAATGTATCTCAGCATATTGCTGTTATAACTGCATCTCTTTGCTTACACTCGGCAAAGCCTTAGTCGCATAAAGTAGTATTTTTGTCCTTTTTACCTTTCCTGCAGGCTCAGGCTCTTCAATTTCATTGAAGTCTCCCTTCCTGTGGAGACACCCTTGCGTGATGGAGCTGACATCTTGAAATACAGTACTGTATGATGTAATCCCAAAACCGTAAAATACGTGGCAAAGTAAAGCAAAAGGGCAGGAACCAGCGCGTAGGCTGTCAGCTGCGAGCCGTTTTTTATGTCGTCCAAGCACCGTCTTGAAAACGAATTCCGTTTTTTGTCAAAATTAAAAAAGGATTGGTTCTGCTTCAAAACACAACAAGCTTGGTAGGAGCCGAAATAATAATTAATGCAAAACATTGCAAACAATATCACAAAAGTAGTATAAAACACATTTCAGCAAGTGTTATTGGATTGGGATTTGTAATCCAAGACGGTGCTTGGACGACAAAAACACGGCTCAGCCTACGCGCTGGTACCAGACCCCTTTGCTTTACTTTGGCACCTATTTTAAACGTTAAAGGGGGTTTTGGGGGAATTAAACACAGGAAAGGGGAAAAGTCAAGATGATCAAGGT
>JACEEZ010015654.1:0-17500 GCA_016584305.1 Chionoecetes opilio
CTCTCTCTCTCTCTCTCTCTCTCTCTCTCGTGTCACTAACTTCAATACTGCCTTCTACGTCTACTTTCCTGATTAAAAAGGAAAGAAGATCACACAATTAGCATTCCAGCGCCCATCCCTTGATAGTGCAGCCACGGGCGAGGGCAAGGATAATATAATAAAGAAAATATATATATACTATCCTTAGGCGAGGGTGAGTTGGTGCAGAGGACAGCTACCCCAGCAGTCGGCCACTAACAAGTATGTGAGGAGGGTGCATGCAGGGAGGACGTTCTCGTGGTAATATATAACACACGATGTCTATGTAGTTATTGTGGTTGAGAGACAGATTAAGGCGTGAAGGTCCACAGCACTTGAAGGACGAGAACGACGCCAAGGACGAGGAGGAGGAGGAATACAAAGGAAGAAGAGACAGCAACTTCCTTACCGATTCAAACGGGGCTGCCTATGTGACTACTTTCTGCCACTATAGTTTCTACGTACAAACTAGTAGCAGTAGTAGCAGTAGTAGTAGTAGTAGTAGTAGTAGTAGTAGTAGTAATAGTAGTAGTAGTAGTAGTAGTAGTAGTAGTAGTAGTAATTGTAGTAGTAGTAGTAGTAGTAGTAGTAGTAGTAGTATAGTAGTAGTAGTAGTAGTAGTAGTAGTAGTAGTAGTAGTAGTAGTAGTAGTAGTAGAAGTAGTAGTAGTAGTAGTAGTAGTAGTAGTAGTAGTAGTAGTAGTAGTAGTAGTAGTAGTAGTAGTAGTAGTAGAAGTAGTAGTAGTAGTAGTAGTAGTAGTAGTAGTAGTAGTAGGAGGAGGAATACATAGGAATACATGGGAAAACATAGGAAGAACAGATACCAGGAGACCATTTGGTCTATAACGAAGGTATCCGCTGAACTACATACATGTGAAAGAACAGTTGGAAAAGTATCCATACCCCTAAAGAGGATAGGAACATGGGATGGGTTTTCATAGTGAAGGATAAGAGGAATGTAGGATGCTAACTAAAACTACCTTTAACGCTAATTAATCCAGGGGATATCTATCTTTCTATATAATAATATAAGCGAAAGTGTGTCTGTCTGTGTGTGTGTGTGTGTGTGTGTGTGTGTGTGTGTGTGTGGTATAGGTTCCGCCCCCCGTGGCGCAAACACCTCATATGGCACATTTTTGGAATCAAGTTGACCAGGGGAAGGTCATAAGCCCACTTATGAGATGATCCAATCACTTTTTTTTTCTTCTTTTTTAGCAGCCTATTAGCGAGAATTGTGAAAACAAAAGTGGGTTGCGAGAATTGAGGAAGCCTTGATGTAGGGTGATGGGTAATGGGTGAGTGAATGGGTGGGGTGATGGGTAATGGGTGTGGGGTGATGGGTGAGTGAATGGGTGGGGGGTGATGGGTTGGGGGTGATGGGTGATGGGTGAGGGAATAGGTGGGGGGTGATGGGTAATGGGTGAGTGAATGGGTGTGTGGTGATGGGTAATGGATGAGTGAATGGGTGGGGGGTATGGGTAATGGGTGAGTGAATGGGTGGGGGGTGATGGGTAATGGGTGAGTGAATGGGTGGGGTGATGGGTAATGGGTGTGGGGTGATGGGCGAGTGAATGGGTGGGGGATGATGGGTTGGGGGTGATGGGTGATGGGTGAGGGAATAGGTGGGGGGTGATGGGTAATGGGTGAGTGAATGGGTGTGTGGTGATGGGTAATGGGTGAGTGAATGGGTGGGGGGTGATGGGTAATGGGTGAGTGAATGGGTGGGGGGTGATGGGTAATGGGTGAGTGAATGGGTGGGGGGTGATGGGTAATGGGTGAGTGAATGGGTGGGGGGAATACATACATTTCTACATCCATGATATCAGGAAAGTTAGAAGGGGCTATCTGGAGAGTCCATGTTTGGTGGGCCTTTGGCCCACCAAACACAGGTGGTGGGCCGAAGGCCCACCAATAGCCCTCCGCAGGAGCTAGCCAAAAAGTCCGCCCGGAGGGCGGCTTTGCGGCTAGTAATAATATAAGTGAAAGTGTGTCTGTCTGTCTGTGTGTGTATGTGGTATACGTTCCGCCCCCCGTGGCGCAAACACCTCATATGGCACATTTTTGGAATCAGGTTGACCAGGGGAAGGTCATAAGCCCATTTATGAGATGATCCGATCACTTTTTTTTTTTTTTTTTTTTTAGCAGCCTATTAGCGAGAATTGTGAAAACAAAAGTGGGTTGCGAGAATTGAGGAAGCCTTGATGTAGGGTGATGGGTAATGGGTGAGTGAATGGGTGGGGTGATGGGTGTGGGGTGATGGGTGAGTGAATGGGTGGGGGGTGATGGGTTGGGGTGATGGGTGATGGGTGAGGGAATAGGTGGGGGGTGATGGGTAATGGGTGAGTGAATGGTTGTGTGGTGATGGGTAATGGGTGAGTGAATGGGTGGGGGGTGATGGGTAATGGGTGAGTGAATGGGTGTGTGGTGATGGGTAATGGGTGAGTGAATGGGTGGGGGGTGATGGGTAATGGGTGAGTGAATGGGTGTGTGGTGATGGGTAATGGGTGATGTGAATGGGTGGGGGGTGAGTGAATGTGTGGTGGGTGATGGGTAATGGGTGAGTGAATGGGTGTGTGGTGATGGGTAATGGGTGAGTGAATGGGTGGGGGGTGATGGGTAATGGGTGAGTGAATGGGTGTGTGGTGATGGGTAATGGGTGATTGAATGGGTGGGGGATGAGTGAATGGGTGGGGGGTGATGGGTAATGGGTGAGTGAATGGGTGTGTGGTGATGGGTAATGGGTGAGTGAATGGGTGGGGGTGATGGGTAATGGGTGAGTGAATGGGTGTGTGGTGATGGTTAATGGGTGAGTGAATGAGTGGGGGGTGATGGGTAATGGGTGAGTGAATGGGTGGGGGGTGATGGGTAATGGGTGAGTGAATGGGTGTGTGGTGATGGGTAATGGGTGAGTGAATGGGTGGGGGGTGATGGGTAATGGGTGAGTGAATGGGTGTGTGGTGATGGGTAATGGGTGAGTGAATGGGTGGGGGGTGATGGGTAATGGGTGAGTGAATGGGTGGGGGGTGATGGGTAATGGGTGAGTGAATGGGTGTGTGGTGATGGGTAATGGGTGGGGTGTGATGGGTAATGGGTGAGTGAATGGGTGGGGGGTGATGGGTAATGGGTGAGTGAATGGGTGTGTGGTGATGGGTAATGGGTGAGTGAATGGGTGTGTGGTGATGGGTAATGGGTGAGTGAATGGGGGGGTGATGGGTAATGGGTGAGTGAATGGGTGGGGGTTGATGGGTAATGGGTGAGTGAATGGGTGGGGGGAATACATACATTTCTACATCCATGATTTCAGGAAAGTTAGAAGGGGCTATCTGGAGAGTCCATGTTTGGTGGGCCGAAGGCCCACCAAACACAGGTGGTGGGCCAAAGGCCCACCAATAGCCCTCCGCAGGAGCTAGCCAAAAAGTCCGCCCGGAGGGCGGCTTTGCGGCTAGTTAATAATATAACTCGCAGGGCAATATAAAAAACCATTTACTTTACAGTACGCGTCTAGTCTGTTTTTAAATGTAGTTTTTGTGCTGGCTTATACAACATTAGCTGGTCATTTTTGGAGAAAGAAGAGGAGGAGGAGGAGGAGGAGGAGGAGGAGGGAGGAGGAGGAGGAGGAGGAGGAGGAGGAGGAAACGTTGCAAGGAGATGAAAAGGGTAAAGCAAAAAGTTGTGGGACGATAACTTTCTCCTTATGATAATATTCTCTCTCTCCTCTCTCTCCTCTCTCTCCTCTCTCCTCTCTCCTCTCTCTTCTCTCTCTCTCTCTCTCTCCTCTCTCTCTCTCTCTCTCTCTCTCTCTCTCTCTCGTCCTCGCTCTTCTCTCTCTCTCTCTCTCTCTCTCTCTCTCTCTGACTTGGGTACTGAATTAAATTCCTCCCCCCTCCCCTTGAAGCTCCATTACCCATCCACCCCCACATGACTTAACATTCACCCCCACGGACTCTCCAACCATGTCTGTCTGTCTGTCTGAGCATCCTGGGGCCCTACGTACAAACAGTCAGCCATTATATTAATTATAATCCTCATTGTTGTTATCACGCATTCATTTTTCTTTTTATCTTTTTTTTTGCTGCCTGTGTGCGTGTCCATTTATCTTTTAGAAAATACTCATTATTTTTCTCTTCTCTCTCTCTCTCGTCTCTCTCTCTCTCTCTCTTCTCGCTCTCTACTTCTCTCCTCTCTCCTCTCTCTCTCTCTCTCCCTCTCTCTCTGTCTCGCTCTCTCTCTCTCTCTCTCTCTCTCTCTCCTCTCTCTCCTCCTCTCTCTCTCTCTCTCTCAGTCTGTCCGCCGGGGCGCCTCACTGCCTCGCAAAAAGAATGAATGAGGACTTAGGGCGGGTGGGAGGGGGGAGGGGGGGAGGGCGCCGGATAGACAAAAACAGGAAACATGAGCATACTTCACGCCCCCCCCCCTCCACACTCCCCCATCACCCCCTCCCCCCTAGGAGTGCCAGTTGCTAACGCTTATAGTGCCACCCACACCCTCCTAGGCACCACGCAAAGCTACCCATGGCAACTTTCCTCGTCCTAACCATCCTATACCGGATGTGAGACTGCTATTCCTACCTCTCGTCCCTTCCATCCCTTCCCCGCTCTTAACCCTTTCACGCCCAGATCTTTCCTTTGCTATATAAAATCGTCTATAAGCCATGAAATTACGAAAAGTAACTTAGTATACCAAATTGGACAAGGGTACTAAACAGGTCATATCTGTAGAATATTGCTTACATTTATTAAAATAGTCTAACCGAACCAAATTACAATGAAAATTGCGTTCTGGGCCTCAAGGGGTTAATAGTCAGGGGAGTAAGGGGGAAATAAACAGGGATAGTAGATGGAATGGATGCAGAAGAGAGAGCGAAAAAGGAGTTGTGGAGGGTAAAGATGAAGATGACATTGAAAGAGTAGATGAAATAGAAGAAAGAGAATGTTGATGATGATAATGATGTAAGAGAAGTAGATGATGAAGATAAGGAAGCGGAAGGAGGAGGAGGAGGAGGAGGGGAAGGAGGAGGACCAAGAGGAGGAGGAGGAGGAAAAAGAAGAAAAAGTAAAAAAAAATAACAAGAACAATAACAACAACAACAACAACAGCAACAACAACAACAGCAGCAACAACAACAACAGCAACAACAACAGCAACAACAACAACAACAATAACAAAGCAACGACAACAATCCCATCTCCTCTCCACTAATAACGATCCATCCCTTTCCACATCTCTAATACAACCAAACCACCTCATCCACTCACCGTCTAAAACTCTAAATGAATCCATTCCACAACAACAACTTCCACTTTTCGAGCGAACACAACAAACGCACTTCCCACCTACTCTTTCTTCCCTTCAACCAACCTTTCTTCCCTTCAACCCTTCAAACTTCACCTACTCTTTCTCTTCCCTCTTCCCTCCCTTCCTTTCCCTTCCCTTCCTTCCCTTCTCTTTCCCTTCCCTACTCTACTCTCCCTTCCTTTTATTCCTTTATTCCTTTCCATTGCAAATAAAAAGACAAAAAAAATCACTCCTTTACATATACACGTCCTATATATTTTCACTTTACCCATCCTTACCCATCCCTAGTACCCATACCCATCACTCCCTATTGTTACTGACCTATCACTCCCTTATATAGGACATACGTACCCTATACTGTTGTGCCCTAGTCCTCCACACCCTACCAAGTGCCATCATTTTACTTCTTCATTACTTTCAGGGTGGCAAGTGGATAAAGAAGGCAAGGGGAAAAGATAGGAGGACTTAAGATGGTGAGATGTACTGAGCAAAAAGCTGGTGGTGGGATGCGTGGGAAGGCTGTGGAAGGAAGGAAACGAAGAAGGAAGGAAGGAAGGAAGGGGAAGGGGGAAAGGGAAAGGGAAAGGGGGAAAGGGAAAGGGAAAGGAAATAAGGAAGGAAGGAAGGAAGGGAAGGAAGGAAAGGAAGAAAGGAGGGAAAGAAGGAAGGAAGGAAAGGGAAAAAAGGAAGGAAGGAAGGAAGGAAGGAAGGAAGGAAAGGAAGAAAAGAAAAGGAAAGGAAGGAAGGAAGGAAGGAAGGAAGGAAGGAAGGAAGGAAAGGAAGGAAGGAGGGAAAGAAGGAAGGAAGGAAGGAAATAAGGAAGGAAGGAAGGAAGGAAGGAAAGGAAGGAAGGAGGGAAAGAAGGAAGGAAGGAAGGAAATAAGGAAGGAGGAAGGAAGGAAGAAGGAAGGAAGGGAAGGAAGGAAAGGAAGGAAGGAAGGAAGGAAGGAAGGAAGGAAGGAAGGAAGAAAGAAGGAAGGAAAGGAAGGAAGGAGGAAAGAAGGAAGGAAGGAAGGAAATAAGGAAGGAAGAAGGAAGGAAGGAAGGAAAGGAAGGAAGAGGGAAAGAAGGAAGGAAGGAAGGAAATAAGGAAGAAAGAGGAAGGAAGGAAGGAAGGAAGGAAGGAAGGAAGGAAGAAAGGAAGGAAGAAGGAGGAAATAAGGAAGGAAGGAAGGAAGGGAAGGAAGGAAAGGAAGAAAAGGGGGGAAAAAAGAAGGAAGGAAGGAAATAAGGAAGGAAGGAAGGAAGGAAGGAAGGAAGGAAAGGAAGGAAGGAAAGGAAGGAAGGGAAGGAAGGAAGAATGGAAGGAAGGAAGGAAGAATGGAAGGAAGGAAAGGAAGGAAGGAAGGAAGGAAGGAAGGAAGGAAGGAAGGAAGGAAGGGAAGGAAGGAAGGAAGGAAGGAAGGAAGGAAAGAAGGGAAGGAAGGAAGGAAGGAAGGAAGGAAGGAAGGAAGGAAGGAAGGAAGGAAGGGAAGGAAGTAAGGAAGGAAGGAAGAATGGAAGGAAGGAAAGGAAGGAAGGAAAGGAAGGAAGGAAGGAAGGAAGGAAGGAAGGGATGTGTGATTGGAAGTGTAGTGGATGGAGGATTAGAAGAGAGATACAAGGCAGAGGTGTTGGGAGAATGAGGTGTACGTACCATGAGAAGTTGTGTAGAAACGAGGTATATGGAAGGAAGTGACGGGAGTGAGGGAGTATGTGGCTGTTTGTGTAAGTGGAGTATTAAGACAGGAATGAAAAAAAAAAAAGTGGAAGGGGACGATACATTGCTATAGTGGATACAATTATGAAGGGACGGTATGGAGAATGATTTGAAGGTGGAGGGATTCTTGGTGTATTTCTTCTTTTTTTTTTCTTTTTTTTTTTTTTTAGTGTTTGAGCCTATAGCGCCTGTATACTATTTTCTCCTTTCCTTAGGTAAGTGGAGGAATAACATATGATTCGTTTTTTTCTTTTCTTTTAACAGTTATTAATCACACATATGGCTTAAAATGTAGATAAGTTAAGGTAGTGAGTGTTCAGTTATAATGATGGAGGAGTTACTTTGGTCTATTTTTTTTAACTTGGCAAAAACTCCTGACCCTTTGCTGCTTACTGACTGATACTTGATGCCAGGAGAAGGGAATACGACACTTCTTCAAAATTTCAGCTGTATTTTATCATAGTTAACCATATTATCAGGTAAACATAGGCCTCATTTTAAGCATGAGACCTTAAGATAGAATGGATTTTTTGCCTTGTTAAAAACAATAGACTATAGTAAGAAATTTAGGAGAATGGTGTCTCTTATTATAGGTGGTTCTTGCTACGCCATATACAGTATATACAGTTTACAAGAATCTTTCACCAGCCTTTGTCCACACCACGCGCCCAATCGCTTATCACCCCCCCCCCCTTCTCTTCCCTCTCCCCCCCTCTTCCCTCCCTCTCCCCTCTCCCCTCTCTCACCTCCCTCTCCCTTCTCCCTCTCTCCCTCTCTCTCCCTCTGCCACGCGCCGAATCACCTAAATATTTACTCCATCGCCTCCACGTGCTTCCATCCCTCGCCCCAATCACCCTCATCTTCCTCTCCCTCCCTCACTCCTCCTCCTTCTTTCCTTCTCATCTTCCCACCTCCCTGGTTCTGTCACTCCTCTCCTCCTCGTGCTCAACTTCTGCTTCCTCCTTCTTCATATATCTTTATTTATTTTCTTCGTTTTTCCCTTCTTCGTCTACTTGCAACGCTTCTTTTACATTATTTTTAGTTTTTCTCCATTCTTTTTTTTCTTTATTTTCTCCTCCAACATTTGTTTCCTTCCTCCTATTCCTTTCGTGCTCTTAATTAAATCGTGTTCTTTTGGTTATTACTTTGGTCTTCATTGTCTTCTTCTTCTTCTTCTTCTTCTTCTTCTTCTTCTTCTTCTTCTTCTTCTCCTCCTTCTCCTCCTCCTCCTCCTCCTCCTCCTCCTCCTCCTCCTCCTCCCGGGGTCACTGCTGCAGGGGTCATTAATAGTGTACGGCGTCCTACATGGAAAGTACACAATCTGCAGTGGATTGAACGGAGCTGGGGCCTGATTGACTGCTGCCTCCCAAGAAAGCGCCAGGCAAGGCTGCTGCACCACCCTTGAATCTCCACACTGTGTTCCCACCATTAAAAAACACACATAACATGACCCTACTATCAAGCACTAAACCTACCCCCACAAACATAGTAGTAGTTAGCCATAGATTACAGCTTTCAACTTTCCTCACAAAGTCCATGCAGTTTTTCTATACTGCAAGGTATCACTTCATTTCCGGCCAGCTTCGGCTGGAGGGATGGGTGGGTGGGGAGGAGCCTTCTACTTTCCTATCCTTTCTCTATTATTGTCTAGTTAGTGTAGTGTAGTTAAATCAAACAGCCATGTAAGGACCTAATGGTATGTTGCTGTTTGTGTTTCCTTTGTATTCCTTTGTATTCCTCCTCCTCCTCTCTTCTCCCTGTCCCATCAGCCTCCATTCCTCTTCGTTCCAAGTGTAAGTATGGTTGAGTAAATGATGGTGGAAGGGATGTAGGAACTTGGAGAGATAGTGGAGTAGTGATGGTGTACAGTGAGTATTGTGGGTAATGGTGGTCGATTGGAGGGGTGGATTATCTTATCAGGTGATGGATGAGTGATGTGGATGAGTAGATAGGTATATGAGTTTACTTCAATACGGAAATAGCTGTGAGTCAAATGTTCTTTTTTTTCTTGAATGTTAAAATTATTGTATTAGAAGTTTGCTATGGTTAAATAATGTAAATAAAAACTTCAGTATTAATCTATATGTACCTTCCGTCCCCATTTTAAATCGCCAGGACCAGATGAAGTGTATCCCAGGGTATTAAAGGAATGCAAGGAGGTTGTTAGTGAGTCGTTAGTGCACATTTTTAGGAAATCGGTTGAGATAGGCGATGTGCCATTATTGTGGAGGAAAGGAAATGTTGTTCCCATATTTAAGAAGGGAGACAGAGGACTAAAGTCAAATTATCGACCCGTAAGTCTAACATCAGTGGTGGGTCAATTATTGGAATCTATTATTGAAAAAAACCTTAGCGAGCACTTAGATAAACATAGTTTGATCAATGATTCACAACATGGATTCACAAAGGGTAGGTCATGTCTCACCAATTTATTGAGTTTTTATAGGAAAGTTTATGAGACGGCAGATAATGATAAGGATTATGATATAATATATCTGGACTTTAGTAAGGCATTTGACAAAGTACCACACGAGCGACTCTTAAATAAGGTTAGGGCTCATGGAATAGATGGGAAGGTTCTTCATTGGATCAGAGCTTGGCTAAGTAATAGGCAACAAAGGGTTACAATTAATGGTTCTAAATCTGAATGGGGACTGGTGACAAGTGGAGTTCCACAAGAGAGTGTTTTGGGTCCATTACTATTTTTGATTTACATCAACGACTTGGATAGTGGGATTAGCAGTGATATCAGCAAGTCTGCTGATGATACTAAGTTAGGTAGGATTATTGGATCACAGTCTGATGTAAACATATTGCAGGGAGACTTAGATAAACTTAACGAGTGGGCAGTCAGATGGCAGATGGAATTTAATATTGATAAATGCAGCGTTATGAATGTTGGCAGAAAAACCCTGGTAATAGATACACCATAAGCAATGTATCGCTGATAAGATCAGAAGGTGAAAAAGATCTTGGAGTGAGGGTGAGCCCAGACCTCCGACCTAGGAAACAATGTATTGAGGCCAGAAATAGAGCTAATAGAGTATTAGGATTCATTACCAGAAGTGTTAAAAGTAGAAGTGCGGAAGTTATTCTAAAGCTTTATCTGGCTCTAGTCAGGCCTCACCTAGACTATGCTGTTCAGTTTTAGTCTTCATATTACAGGAAGGATATAGCCTTGTTAGAAACAGTGCAGAGAAGAATGACCAAAATGATACAAGGGATGCGTAACTTTAGTTATGAGAGGAGATTGAAGTTATTAAAATTATACTCAATTGAGAGACGCAGAGTAAGGGGCGATCTGATAGAAGTTTTTAAGTGGATAAAGGGATTTAATAAAGGAGAGGTAGGAAAAGTTCTTACGGCTTTTAGCCAGGGTAGAACAAGAAGTAACGGATTCAAGCTAGAAAAGCGTAGAATTAGAAAGGAAATAGGGAAAAACTTGTTCACAAATAGGGTGGTGAATGAATGGAATGGTCTCAGTAGACAGGTAGTTAGTGCGGAGTCATTAGGGAGCTTTAAAGAGGAGCTGGATAGGTTCATGGATGGGGATGAAAGGTGGATGTAGGTAGTGTTAGGCGACAGGAACTACCACGTGTAGGCCTCGCGGCCTCTTGTAGCTTCCTTATTTTCTTATGTTCTTATGTTCCTGCCATTCAGACAAATATCAATTTACCAAACAAGGTCGAGCTTGTATGAGAGAGAGAGAGAGAGAGAGAGAGAGAGAGAGAGAGAAGAAGAGAGAGAGAGAAGGAGAGAGAGAGAGAGAGAGAGAGAGAGAGAGAGAGAGAGGAGAGAGAGAGAGAGAGAGAGAGAGAGAGAGAGAGAAGAGAGAGAGAGCAGAGAGAGAGAGAGAAGAGAGAAGAAGAGAGAGTCAGAGAGTAGAGAGAGAGCAGACGAGCAGAGAGAGAGAGAGAGAGAGAGAGAGAGAAGAGAGAGAGAGAGAGAGAAGAGCGAGAGGAGGGGGGGGAGTGGTGGACAAACTTAAAACTTGGGTAACAAGAACCTTAGACTTACCTACTAGTTGTGTTGAACTTGACATAGAGTAAGTGTGCGTGAGGGTGTGGGTATACCCAGATAAAGGTTATATGACCAGACAAAAAAGCGATGGATCAGCTGTGCATGAGGACACCTGACACCTGAGCATGTCACCTGGCGGATGTGTGAGGGGAGGCGGGAGGGGGGAGGGGGAGGGGAAGAAGAGAGGGAGGGAAGGAGTGAAGGACAGAGAGAGGGATGGAAAGGTAGAGAGATACTGTGTCTCGAACAGAGGATATGTGATGATATATTGAGAGAGAGAGAGAGAGAGAGAGAGAGAGAGAGAGAGAGAGAGAGAGAGAGAGAGAGAGAGAGAGGAGAGAGAGAGAGAGAGAGAGAGAGAGAGAGAGAGAGAGAGAGATAAAGACAGACAGACAGACAGACAGACAATCAGACAGAGATAGAGAGAGAACAAATTACTTGCTTCATATGTCAATTTTTTCAACGTACTTTTTTTTAAATCGATATTTCCTTATCGATTTAATTATAGTTTTCTTATATGTCGCATTTTATCAATCTGTTTGTCTTTTTGTGGATCAGTCTAATTATCCGCTTTATTGAACAACTTTTTCTTTCATATTTTTTATGTTAAGATAAAGAATTTCCTTTTTATTATTTTTGTACACACCCTGTCTTCTCTCCTCTCATCTTCCTTCTACCTATTTATCTATTTCACTCATCTCTTCCTCTTTTTCTCGTTTTCCTTCTCCCCACAAAATAATTTCCCCTCCTATCCCCCCTTTATTCTTGGTCATTCTTGTTCCTTCTCCCTTTCTGCAACCTTACCTCCCCTCCCTTCCCCTACCCTTTCCTCTCCCTTCTCCCTTTCCTACCTCCCTCTTCATTTCAGTCTCCCCTCCCTCCCCCTTCCCAGGAATAACTCCCCCTCCCTCCCTCTTCCTCTCTTCTCCCTCCCCTACTCTTCTCTCCACCGGCGTGGGAAACCCAGCGCATGCACGGGAGAGAGAACTACAGAGAGAGATAGAGAGAGAGAGAGAGAGAGAGCAGAGAGAGAGAGAGAGAGAGAGAGAGAGAAGAGAGAGATAGATATAGAGAGAGAGAGAGAGAGAGAGAGAGAGAGAGAGAGAGAGAGAGAGAGAGAGCGAGAGAGAGAGAGAGAAGAAGACGAGAGAGAGAGAGAGAAAGAGAATGTTTTTGTCCGATGCTATGCTTAAAATTTCTCCTCCTCCTCCTCCTCCTCCTCCTCCTCCTCCTCCTCCTCTTCCTCCTCCCTCACGTCTTCCTTCACCTGCCCACTCCTTCTGCACCTAATTCCTTCCTTTTCCTTCACCTCCTCCTCTCTCTCCCTTCCATCGTGTCCTTCTCTTCCCTTACACACGTGGGGAGGGGCCTTCTGCTTTACTATCCTATGCCTCGTACCCTTAAGATAACAAGTGCAGTAGTACATTCAAACAGCCTAAAGTTAGAACTAATAAGTATACGGTAAGTCTATTGATGTGTAAAACCTCCTCTGCATTCCTTTGTATTTCATCTTCCACAATCATATACATCCATAATATATCCACATTCCTCCGAATACCCACTCCTCTCTCTACCATAATCTATCCACATTCATCCCTATACCCACACCCATCTCTATCCAGCCAGCCAGCCAGCCATCCACTTCGTATTCATCGTGCACATCCACCTCTCCACATCCTCCCCCCTCAATCACCATCCACCTCTCCCCCCCTCCCCCCTCCATCCACCTCTCCCCCCTCCATCACCATCCACCTCCCCCTCCCCCTCCATCACCACCCACTTCCCACACTCATCACACGCGAGAATAATCCAGGGCGAGGAAGGTGCACCATTTCCTCTCCATAATGTGATGATTCCCTGCCTTTATAGTGAGCTAGTGGTGAGGGAGGAGGAGGAGGGAGGAGGAGAGAGGAGGAGGAGGAGGAGGAGGAGGAGGAGGAGTAGGAGGAGGAGGAGGATGATTACATATGATACCATATGAATAACAGACACCAGTGAGACCTTATTGGTCCATACCTAGGGTATCTGCTGAACTACATACTACTAACCAAAGACTACTCTCTACAGAGTAGTCTTTTGTAGCTAACTATCAACTACTTGTAGAAACAGTTGGAAAATGATACCATGCCCTAAGAAGATAGGAACTATGGAAGTTTTCGTAGTGTGAAGAATATAGGATATGAATATACTAACTTCAACTCCACTACCACTACAACTATCGATCCGGTGGACTAATATGAATTGGCAGGGCACTATCATACCCTTTACTTTACCGTGCGCGTCAAGTCTGTTTTTAATGTAGTTATGAAATGGTTCACTCTTCTTTGCACTGATTTCCAATTTGCTTGATTTTTACGAAACAGGGCGACAGATTGAACGCATATTCCCAATTGCGGCCTAACCAAGGACGTGTATAATTGTGTCATTAAGTTCGAGTTTTATGTTCAAAATTACTTTAATAAAGACCGAACAGCATTCTTTGCCTTTTTACTGCAGCTAGGCAATGCGGAGCTGGTTTTCGATCATTAGCTCTGATGATGACACCTAAATCTTTTTCCTTCTGTACTTCATTAGCGATTTATTTTGCATTGATGGTTCTATTTGAGGTTATCGTTGCCTATATCATTACTTTACAGTTATCGGATTGAATTTTAATGCCATTTATCATTCAATCTGATAGTTTTGTCGAGAATCACGTTGTATGAGTTCGCAGTTTTCTCTTGTATATGCTTTACCGCCTAATTTGGTGTCAATCTTCTGCAAATTTCGATATTTTAGATACAAGTCTGCAGTCCAGATCATTGATATATATCAGAAAAATACGGAACCCAAGACCGAGCCCTGAGGCACCCCACTACTACATCTGAACCATCAGATGCACGCGACGCCAATTTATTACCCGTTGTTTACGTTTGAAAGCCACTGCCGGCCAATCATGACATAATTGCTCCTCCTAACCATGTGGCCTTAGCTTGTCAAAAGTCGCTTATGGGGAACTGGTATCGAAGGCTTTTCCTGAAAAATCCCAGATATAGTACATTCCGAGGGAATTTTAAGTCGTCCCAGTTTGAATAATTGACCTTAAAAAAATTCCAGTGAGGTTTGTTAAGTATGGATCGCTTATTTCGAAATCCATGCTGGGAGTTTAGTCTTGAGTTTATTTTCATCGCGAAAAGACCCTATTTATCCCGCAATATTTTCTCAAATAGTTTTAACAATCACAGACGTTAGACTATTGGGCGATAATTACTTTGCGAGGCATTACTCCCTTCTTGAATATCGGTGTAAGCATTAGTTAATTTTCCACATACTAGGAAGATTTTTGTGTCCATTAGCGGATTTATTTAGGATAATTCTTTAATGGGAGCGAAAGTTGACTCTGACATTCGCGAAGTAGTCTCGGCGAGATTTTCGTCCACCCCCACGGATTTTGGGGGGCCGCGTCAAGTTTCTGCAAATACTTTGATATTTTCGTCTACTGTGATATCTCTCCTATTACCAATCTATCACTATCAGAGTCCCGCATCATTTTACTGGTTCTGTATGGAGCTCTCGTCTTCTTTAATAAATACCGGCATTGAAGTACATCATTGAGTACGATCGCCATAAAGACTCTTATATCATTTACCAAGATGTTTATGTCCTATCTTTCAGTGGCCAATACTTGTTTTTGAAACGTTTTTCTTACTTCGAACGTATTGAAAGAACCTTTTCGGGTTTTATTTGGATTCCTTTGCATTTTTTTTCGTCATACTCGATTTTTTTTAGACTTATTAGGTCCCGTTTGCAACGAACGTTTTACGTCATTGTAACTCTTTAAATCGCAGTCCGCATTTGAAACAGCTTGAAAAACTTTGTACGCTCGGGCACTATTCTGCCAATGTTGCTGGTGGATCTCATTATGTCCATCCAACTGTCTGTTTATGTTTATTCAAAAACGTTTTCTTACCATGGGACATGTTTTTTTTCCACCACCGTTGGAGTTTATTGTGAATACATTACACATGTTTCGGCGTTATTACCATTTAGTAGGTCAACCCCAATCAACTTCGTTTAGTACCCTGCTGACTTCGTGAATCTGCTTTATATTTGGGACTAGTAACCGGTTTTCTGTGTGTCTACATTGCATTTATGCCACATCTGATTAACCTGTGATCACTGTTTGCCAATGTCCCTTATATCGCAAGTAAGCAATCATATCAATGTCGGTAGTGAAACTAAATCTAGATACTATTATCCCTTGTTAGGCTCACGGACCACCTGATTTAAATATACTTCGTATTACCATATCAAGCATCGCTACCTTCTCTATCAGCAGAAATTATTTTTCCAATTTATACGAGGAGGGTTAAGAAATCTCCACAAATAATTGTATCGTTATTATTGTTCACAACTGACTTTATCTCGTCATACAGGAGGCAATCTACTTCCGCTTAGATGGTAAGGACTATATATTGTCCGCAATAGTTAGCAATTTC
The DNA here is from genome assembly GCA_016584305.1 of Chionoecetes opilio. Taxonomy (NCBI): domain Eukaryota; kingdom Metazoa; phylum Arthropoda; class Malacostraca; order Decapoda; family Majidae; genus Chionoecetes; species Chionoecetes opilio. The sequence continues at coordinate 15,510 of JACEEZ010015654.1, forward strand.
CGTTTAGCTTAATCTTTTGCGTAGACTGAGTCATAATGTATCTTGGTTTCTTATCGATTTGCGATTGCTTGCAAATTTTCTTTAATGTAAAGAATGACCCCTCCACCTGCTTTATGCGTGCGACAATTTAGGAATGTCTTATAGACTGGAATGGCTATTTCAGCTAATAAATGTTTATCTTTTGTGTTGACCCAACTCTCAGTGATACTGACGATAGCTGGCGTTTCGGCAACAACGTATGCTAATAATTCGTTACGCTTTAAAATAAAAGCTTCTGGCATTTGTGTAGAGTAATTTAAGTTCCTTAATAGGAGGAGGAGGAGGAGGAGGAGGAGGAGGAGGAGGAGGAGGAGGAGGAGGAGGAGGAGGAGGAGGAGGAGGAGGAGGAGGGAGGAGAGGGAAGAGTAGGAGAAGGAAGAGGAGAGGGAGGAGGGGACGAGGAGTTTTTTTTGGGAATGAGGTGTACCATGAGAATATGTGTAGAAACGAGGTAAATGGAAGGAAGAGACGGGAGTGAGGGAGTATGTGGTTCTTTGTGTAAGTGGAGTAGTCAGACAGGAATTTTAAAAAGGTGGAAGGGGACGAGACTGCTAGTGGATTAAATTATGGAGAAATGGTATGGAGAATGATTTGCAGGTGGAGGGATTCTTGGTATGCTTTTTTATTTACGTTTGAACCTACAGTGAATAGATGCGAATTACAACGGATTACAAAGGACACACAAACAGCAATTGGTCTTCAGGTACTTTAGAGGTTGTTTGATTGTATTATTTAATCTTATCAACACTCGCGTGAAAGAACAGTGATGCAGAAGGAGGAAGAGAGGAAGGAAGAGGAGGTCGAGGACGAAAGGTGTGATGGAGCGGTTGGAAAAAGAGTGGAAATGGGAGTGGAGAAAATGAGGAGAAAGAGTACGAGGAGGAAAAGGAGGTAAGATATATTATGAAGGGCGTAGTGGAAGTTATGGAAGGAAAGAGGAAGGAGAAGAAAATAAGAGGAAGGATGTGGTAAAAAAGGGGGAGGGGAGGAGGGGAGGAGGAGGAGGAGGAGGAGGAGGAGGAGAGGAGGAGGAGGAGGAGGAGGAGGAGGAGGAGGAGGAGGAAGAGGGAGGAAGGAGGAGGAGGAGAGGAGGAAGGAAAGGGAAGGGTGTAACTACTTAAGTGGTGGTGGTTGGTGCAGGAGGAGGAGAGGAGGAAAGGGGAGGAGGGAGGAGGAGGAGGAGAGGAGGAGGAGGAGGAGGAAGGAGGAGGAGAGGAGGGAGGAAGAATAAGAGGGGAAAGGGAAAAGGAAGTGGATGGGGTTTTAGATACTTCGGGAGGGGAAGAAAAAAAATCTAAACTTTTTTACATACTAGGTGTTCTCTTCTTTTCTCTATCGCTCCTCCTCTTTCTCTCCTACTTTTTAATCCTCATTCTTGTAGTAGTCTTGTCCTGCCCTTGACAAAATCCTTAGAAGTACAGTAGCCTACATAGATATCCTGTCATTTATGCCATCACACTATAAATGTCCATAAATAGCTTAGGTTAGGTTAGGTTACTTTTTTCTATTATTTTACATTTTTTTCAATTTTTTTCTTCTTTTTTCTTCTATTTCCTTCTTTCTTTATTTTTTTCTATTTTTTTCTATTTCTAATCCTATGAATTTGATGATTTTTTTTGTTTTGTTTTGCATATTACATTGTTCCCCCATTATTCTTGCATTATGCTGATTTGTTTGTCTATTATATCAATTATCTTACGTTCCTTCTACCCTCCTATCCTTTGTTATATAGTTCGTTTATTTTCATCTCTCTGTCCAATTGGTACTTTTCTTTCGACCCTTTGTCTTGTAATACTTTTATTTTGTTCCTCTCTCTTTAGCATATTCCTTGTCATACCAATCTTCTTTTTCTTTAAATTCTTTCACCTTAAAAAGTTACCTCAAGATTTTACTTACCACATCATATCACATCATCTATCTAAATTTATACTCAATACTCTATTTCTTTTCAT
>JACEEZ010015654.1:27500-40324 GCA_016584305.1 Chionoecetes opilio
TGGTATTCCTTCGCTCGCTCCCATCATGGTTTTTTTCCTCCTCCTTCTCTCCTTTCCTCCGCTCCTTCTTCATATTTTCCTCTTCCTTCTCTCCTTTCCTCCGCTCCTTCTTCATTTCCTCCTTCTTCATTTCCTCCTCCTCCTCCTCCTCCTCCTCCTCCTCCTCCTCCTCCTCCTCCTCCTCCTCCTCCTCCTCCTCCTCGTGCATCACTGTGGGAACCTCGCCAATGTAACTTTTTTTTCCATTTATGATCCATTTAAAGACTAATAACACCTTCCCAGGCTTTGCTTCGCCCTTGTGCACGCAGCTAGTTCAAACCTCTTACAAAATCTATATTCTCATGATTAAATTAGCCTTGTTTTTCCCTATCCCTTTTAGCATATTCTTAAGATAAAATTAGCCTTGTTTTTCCCTATCCCTTTTAGCGTCTGAAATAATACCTGAATAATTTATATCAACTGTTACACGGATTTCAAACACATGTTTTTTTTCGGCTGATCTAAAAGAGAGAAATTAAATATGTAATTGAAGAAGAGTTTTGCCGGAGCCTAATAATTAAGGTTGTGGAATAACGTTAGCGCCGACCACACACGGCTCTTCATAGCACGATAATATACACCCTTAAAGCAAGTTTTTGTGAAGACGATAATTGTGTGTGGCTGTCTGCTTTAACGCATGTCCTTTATGTGTGTGTGTGTGTGTGAGTGTGAGTGTGTGTGTATAAAAAGCAAAATATTTACAAGGGAATCCGGTGGTACTATATCAAGAGTACATACCTGACATTTACTTCTCCTCCACTCGGCCCGCCCTGAAAAAGATAAAAAAAACATTGAAATATTAGTAAAAAAAAAAAAAGATAACTCCTTCCACTTTCCCCTCACCCCCACCAAAAAAAAGTGCCGTGAAAAACATGATGGAAGTAACAAAAATAGAATAATAAAAGTTGACCCCTTGTATACCCTCTCTCTCTCTCTCTCTCTCTCTCTCTCTCTCTCTCTCTCTCTCTCTCTCTCTCTCTCTCTCTCTCTCTCTCTCTCTCTCTCTCTCTCTCTCTCTCTCTCTCTCTCTCTCTCTCTCTCTCTCTCTCTCTCTCTCTCTCTCTCTCTCTCTCTTCCCCCCACACTAAAAAAATCACACTTTTCATTGTAGTAAAATGTAAAAATATATTCCTCCTTTATCTTTCCTCCCTCCTTCCCTCAGCTTTACTCTCCCTCTCCTCTCCCTTCCCTAAGCCTCCCTAGCCTCCTCTCCCTCCCCTGCTTCCCCTCCCTCATCCTCTCACAACCGCAGGAGGCCATGTAGCAGGGTCAGAGGCGCCGCCAGGAGGGAGGGAGGGAAGGAGGGAAGGAGGAAAGGAGGAAGGGACGGGAGGGAGAATTCGTGCTGTTGAAGGTGAAGGGAACGTGACGGTTAAGGTCAAGGAGGGGCATGAAGGTCAAGGCTAAAGGTCATATGGATGCTGGAGAGATGTCAGGTAGGAGGTAAGGAGGGAAGGAGAAATGGAGGAACGAGGAATGGGGAGGAAGAGAGTATAAGAAGGGAGAGAGGCATGGAGGTATTAAGGGAGGAGGAAACATATAGAGAGAGGCATATAATTGATGGGCTTGGCAATTATACATTAAGGTTACAATGGTCATCAATATCAATATCATCTGTAGGTTAATATTATGTGATTGTATTTTCAGTGTTTTTCTTGCTACGGTGGTGGTGGTGGTGGTGGTGGTGGTGGTGGTAGAGGTGGTGGTGGTGGTGGTGGTGGTGGTGGTGGTGGTGGTGGTGGTGGTGGTGGTGGTGGTGGTGGTGGTGGTGGTGGTGGATTACATAGGATTACATAGAAGTAACAGACACCAGGAGACCTATTGGTCCATAGCGAGGGTATCTGCTGAACTACATACTACTAAAACATCAATACTTGTAAGAAAACATTGGGGAAAAATGATACAATGCCCTAAAGAGGATAGGAAACCTGGAAGTTTCATAGTCAGAATATAGGATAGGAAAAAAATACTAATACAACTACCACTACCACTACAACTAATCGATACGGGGGACTAGATACGAATTATTCGCACTATCAATACCCATTACTTTAAGTTGCGCGTCAAGTCTGTTTTTGAATGTAGTTATTGTAGTTGGCCTCCGACAACATGTGCTGGTAACTTGTTCCATCGATCAAACGACTCTAACATTGAAATAATTTTTACGGAGATCGGTGATGCACGTTGACCGTTTAGTTTTAAACCATTTCTGTTGTCACATGAGTGAAAGTTAGAATAGGTTCTCTTGATTAAGGACATCAAAAACCTTTAGGATCTTAAAGGTTTCTATCAAGTCCCCACGGATTCTACGATCCTTTAAGGAAAAATATTTAGTTTCCGCAGCTATCTTCATAAGATGAATTTCGCAGAGAGGAATTGTTGGTTGCTCTCTTTGCACTGAATCCATTTGGCTTGATCTTTTACGAAAACACGGGCGACCAGAATTGAACGGCATATTCCAAGGTGCGGCCTCCGAAACCAAGGACGGTGTATAATTGTGTCATTTAACTTTTCGGCGTTTATTCAAAGTTAGTTTAATAAAGCTCACCATTATATTTGCCTTTTTACTGGCACTAGGCAATGCGAAAATGGTTTTCAGATTCATTACTGATGATGTACACCTAAATCTTTTCCTGCTGTGTACTTCAGTTACGATTTATTTTGACATTGATAGTTATATTTGAGGTTTCGTTGCCTATATGCATACTTTACCATTTATCGGAATTGAATTTTAATAGCCATTTATCACTCCAATCTGATAGTTTGTCGAGATCACTTTGTATGAGTTCGCAGTTTCTCTAGTATATGCTTACCGCCTAATTTTGGGTCATCTGAAATTTCGATTATTTAGAACAGTCGGCAGCCAGATCGTTGATATATATCAGAAAAGAGGTAGGACCCAAGGACCGAGCCCTGAGGCACCCCCACTAGGGACATCTAAACCAATCAGGATCCTCACCAATTATTACTACCCGTTGTTTACGATTTGAAAGCAATGCCGCCAACCATGAAAACATAATGCTCTCCTATGCCATGTGCCCTTAGGCTTGGTCAACAGTCGATTATGTGGAACGTATCGAAGGCTTTCTTGAAAATCCAGGATATGTACATCGAGGAAATTTTAGCGTCCCAGTTTGAATAAATGACATTAAAAAAATCCAGTAGGTTTGTTAAGAAGGGATCTCTTATTTCAAATCCAGGCTGGGAGTTTAGTATGAGTTATTTTCATCCGAGGAAAGACACTATTTTATCCAGCAATATTCTCAAATAGTTACACAATCACGGGACGTTAGACTAATTGGGCGATAATTAGTGCGAGGCTCTTACTCCCTTTTTTTAATATCGTTGGTAACATTAAGCTAATTTCCACACTACTAGGAACCAGTTTTTCACTTAGCGATTTATGAAAATAATCTTTAATGGGAGCGAAAGTGACAGACATTCGCGAAGTAGTCGCGGCGAGATTTCGTCCACCCCCCACGGATTGGCTGGGTCAAGTTTCAGAAATACTTTGATATTTGTTTACTGTTATCTCTCCTATTACCAGTCTATCCCTTCGAAGTCCTGCATACATGTTTACTGGTTTCTGGTAATTGGAGTTAGCTTCTTTAATAATAACCGCATTAAGTATCATTGAGTACGAACGCCATACTCTTAGATTCTTTACCAAGATTATTATTATTATCTTTCAGTGGTCCAATACTTGTTTTTGACGTTTCTTACTTCGAACGTATTGAAAGAACCTTTCGGGTTGGATTTGGATTCCTCCATTGCAAATTTTTTCTTCATACTCGCGCTTTTAGACTTAATTAGTCCGTTTGCAGCGACGTGTGACGTCATTGTATTCTCTAGAATCGCAGTTGCTTTGATCGTTTGTAAACTTTATACGCTCGGCGCTTTCTCCAATGATTTGTTGGATCTCATTAATTCATTCCAAATGGGTCTGTTTATGTTATCAAAACCGTTTCTACCATGGGACATGTTTTTTCCACCACGATCGGAGTTATTAGTGAATACATTACCACATGGTTTTCGGCGTTATTACCAGTTAGTAGGTCAATCCATTCAAACTTCGCTTAAGTACCCTGGCTGGATCTTCGTGAAATCTGCGTATTATAAATTTGGGGACTAATAACCGATTTTCTGTGATGTCTACATTGCAAATTATTGCCCCGCATCTGATTAGCCTTGATCATGTTTGCCAAATGTTCACCGCTATCGCAGTAATTCACAGATCAATGTCCGTAGTGAAAACTAAAAATCTAGGATACTATTATCCCTGTAGGCTTCAGGACACTGATTTAAATATACTCGTTCACCCAGATCAGGAGGAGGAGGAGGAGGAGGGAGGTGGTGGTGGTGGTGGTGGTGGGGAGGATAGGTGGTGGTGGTGGTGGCAGGAGGAGGAGTGTGGGGTGGTGGTGGTGTTGGTGGTGTGGTGGTGGAGGTGGTGGGGTGGTGGAGGTGGTGGTGGGGTGGTGGTGGTGGTGTGGTGGTGGTGGTGGAGGTGGTGGTGGTGGTGGTGGTGGTGGGGTGGGGTGGTGGTGGTGAGGTGGTAGTGGTGGTGGTGATGGTGGTGGTGGTGGTGGTTGGTGGTGTTGGTAGAGGTGGGTGGGGTGTGGTGGTGGTGGTGGTGGGGTGGTGGGGTGGTGGTGGTGGTGGAAGTGGGGTAGTGGTGGTGTGGTGGTGTGATGGTGGTAGTGGTGGTGGAATTTGGAGGTGGAGGTGGAGGTGGAGGTGGAGGTGGTGGTGGTGGTGGTGGTGGGGGTGGTGGTGGTGGTGTGGTGGAGGTGGTAGTGTGGTGGTGGTGGTGGCAGGTGGGTAGTGGTGGTGGTGGTGGTGTGGTGGGGTGGTGGTGGTGTTGGTGGTGGTGGGGGTGGATGGTGGGAGTGGTGGTAGTGGTGGTGGTTGTGGTGGTGGTGTGGTGGTGGTGGAGGTGGTGGTGGTGGTGGGGGGTGGTGGTGGTGGTGGAGGTGCTGCTGTATGGGTGGGGATCGGAGGTGGTGTGGAGGTGGGGTCGGGGTGGTGGTGGTGGTGGGGTGGGTGGTGGTGGTGGTGTTGGTGGTGGTGGTGGTGGTGGTGGTGGTGTGGTGGTGTTGGGTGGTGGTGGTGGTGGTTGGTGGGTGGGTGGTGGTGTGTGGTGGTGTGGTGGTGGTGGTGGTGCGTGGTGGTGGTGGTGGTGGTGGTGGAGGTTGGTGGTGGTAGTGGAGGTGGTGGTGGTGGTGGTGGTCGGTGGTGGTGGCGGTGGTGTTGGTGGAGGTGGTGGTGTGGTGGTGGTGAGGGCAGACAAAGAAGAGTAAAAGCAAATACACTGTAGTACCACTTACCACAATACCACTAAACCACAACACTCAACTCTAAACCACAAACTCCAACTCTTACCACCCACTTACCGCACACACACAACACACACACAAACACACCCAAACACACACAACACACATACACACCACACACACACACAAACAACACACACCACGCACGGCTCTCATTAGCCCCAACTGACCAACATGTTTGTTTTGGGTCAGCTGTGGGTGTGCTAAAAGAGCAATAATTCAAAGCAGAAAAAAATACTGTTTTGTTTACTGATTTGCAGGCTAACTGTGATGAAATAATTATTCGAGAGAGAGAGAAAGAGAGGAAAGAGAGGGGAGAGAGAGAGAGAGAGAGAGAGAGAGAGAGAGGAGAGAGATGAGAGAGAGAGAGAGAGAGAGAGAGAGAGAGAGAGAGAGAGAGAGAGATAGAGAGAGAGAGGAGAGAGAGAGAGTGAGGAGAGGGAGAGAGAGAGAGAGAGAAGAGAGAGAGAGAGAGATGAAGAGAAAGACGAGAGAGGAGAGAGAGGCGAAGAGAGAGAGAGAGAGAGAGAGAGAGACGGAGAGACGAGAGAGAGAGAGGAGAGAGAGAGAGAGAAGAAGAGAGAGAGGAGAGAGAGAGGATGGGACGAGAGAGAGCGGAGAGGGAGGGAGGGAGAGATTGGGAGACAGAGAACAGACAGACAGACAGACAGACAGAGAGAGAGACAGATAGAGAGACCAGAGAGAAAGAGGCCAGAGAGAGAGAGAGAGAGAGAGGAGAGAGAGAGAGAGAAGATCAGATCAAAACGGTATTGTGAATAAGTACACATTATAACATAAATACATATATAATTAGGGTTACAAAATAGACAAAGGGCGCACCCCCATGCAGGTTGCATAGAGAGGATTGCCATGATTAATGAAGTTAGATAGTAAATTTGTTAATTACATTTAGATATGCATATACATAAGATATGCTATGTCACATATATATTTATTTATTTATTTTTTAGTCCTTATGAAGGCATTGGCAAAAGTTTGGGTGACTGTTTTTGACTTGGATAGGTTTTTTTACAGGGTTGTAGATAATAGTGCAGCAGCCCAGCATGGGAGGCATTGACAGCCGCCTCTAAAAAAGATCCTTCTGACATTCCATTACATCAGCGAGTGTGTGAGCCTTCTTCTGTTTTACACAGGTTACATTTTTTTCCATATTGATGTGGTCACTGCCAGCACCTCCCAGATGTAATTATACCTAACCTTAGCCTACTATAACACACCTGCTGGCGCCTTAGTGTAATTAGTCCATTGTGTTGTAGGGGGTGACACCCTTTTGTTGGTCCATATATGTCGAGTGAGAGAAAACAGACTGGACCGAGCATGCTGTTCAATTATGTCTTTATTGTACGTTTTCAATTTTCGCACACATTTCTGTTTTTAGACGGCCAAGGGACAGAGGGAGCGGGAGGAGAAGAGAGAGAGAGAGGAGAGAGAGAAGAGAGAGAAGAGAAGAGCGAGAGAGAGAGAGAGGAGAGAGGAGAGAGAGCGAGAGAGGAGCGAGAGAGAGAGAGAGAGAATGAGAGAGAGAGAAGAAGAGAGAAGAGAGACGAGAGAGGGGAGAGAGAGAGGAGAGAGAGAGAGAGAGAGAGAGAGGAGAGAGAGAGGAGAGAGAGAGAGGGAGGGAGGGAGGGAGGGAGGGAGGGAGGACGGGAGGGAGGAGGGAGGGAGGAAGGGAGAGATTGGGAGAGAGAGAGAGACAGAGGGTACAGAGAGACAGCCATAAAAGACGGACAGAGAGAGAGACAGATAGAGAGACAGAGAGAAAGAGGCAGAGGAGAGAGAGAGAGAGAGAGAAGAGAGGAGAGGACGAGAGACGAGAGAGAGAGAGAGAGAGAGCGAGACGAGAGAGAGAGAGGGAGCAGAGAGAGAGAGAGAGAGAGAGAGATGAGAGAGAGAGAGAGAGAGAGAGGAGAGGACTAGAAGAGAGAGAGATTGAGAGAGAGCGAGATGAGAGCGAGAGAAGGAGAGAGGAGAGAGAATGTTTGTAATCTTCTCTCTCTCCTCCATTAACACTTCATTCTTCTCTATATATTTCAGTCCCTTCTATTTATTCCCCTCATTAATTTCTAGGTCATCTTATTCCATTCCCCCCCCTGACACCCCCAACCTCCTGACGGGGTGACGGGGTAAAAATGTACTTGTAAGGTCAGGGGGTCAAAAATGCCCTCCTGGGGGGAATGGTTATTTCACCCTGACCAGTGGGCGAAGACATCTGGGAAAATCAGTGATTCTTTCTTTCCCATCCATATTTTTCCTCCCTTCCTCCCTCCCTTTATTTCCTCCCTGACTCGATTCATCTGTTAATTTAGACTTATGTTTAGTGTGTCAATGGACCAGGTTAAGAGGGGTGAAACAGGTGTTGATTTTGGGGTTGGGGTAGGTTGGGGTGGGGTTGGGGGGCAGCTCTCACCTGTGTATCTGTGCCAACCACGTGTATGCCCCCCTCCGGCATCTCATACCTGCCTATTTACCCTCTGCCCTCCCTCCCCCTCCTCCCCCCCTATGTCATGAAGCAGGAAGAAAAGAAAAGAAGACGGAAGAGTGAGGGAGTGAGCGAGGAGAGGTAAAAAGGGTAAGAGGAACCATATCTCTTACTTTTGTTGACATTTTTCAAGCGGGGAAGAAGGGATGAAATAGTTCTTCCTGATTGCTTTAACGGGACATACCCACCCATGTACCCCCCCCCCCTTTTTCCTCACCCCCTTCCGCGAGTCCCACCCTAAGGTCAAATGTGGCTCGGTGGTGCCCGTGGCCTCTTCTGTGACCGTCTGTCAAACGAGGATCCGGGTATTACCACAGTCTTCTTATACGTACATGGCCTGAGCGACGTGACGTCACAGCCTCGTGACGTCATCAGCCTTGGTTACATGGAGGTAGTATGGATTAGAACCATGCATAAATTAGCGTTAGATAAATAAATAAAATCATCAATCGGGTAGTTTTCCCGATTGATGATGTTATTTATTTAGTTAACGCTAATTTATGCATGGTACTAATTCATTTATCAGAAAATGAAATAAATAAATGAATAAATAACATAATTACATACATTACCGTTAACCTAAATAAATAACATCATCAACGGGTAATTTTCTGATTGATGATGTTATTTATTCACATTATATATTTCGTTTTCTGATAAATGAATTAGCACCATGCATAAATTAGCGTTAACTAAATAAATAACATCATCAATCGGGAAAATTACCCGCTTGATGATTTTATTTATTTATTTAACGCTAATTTATGCATGGTTCTAATTCATTTTTCAGATAATGAAATATATCAATGGAAAGCTAATAAAAGTGCGGTTCTATTGATATGTTTCATGGTAAATGTTGACTCGCAAAGTTTTAAATGGCGAAGAGTTGAAGTGAATAATAAGTTCATGCATATTTCTTCAGTCTCGTAATGGCATTTCTTTAGTGTGTTTTATTGTTTTTTATTTGATAATATTATAGAACAAACATTTACGAAGATAACATTTATAAATAGCATTTATAAATTACTGTATAATATACGTAGCCGACAGAGCGAGGGAGAGGACGGAGCGGGTGAGATGACCAAGGCTGATGACTTCACGGCCCATCGCTCAGGCCTGTATAAGAAGGCCATGGTATTGCCTGCTCTTACTTATGTTATGTGGAGCTCCTTCTGTCCCTTACTTATGCTATAGGGGTTCAATCTTTCACTCACTTATGTTATGGGAGCTTCCTCTTTCACTTACTTATGCTATGGGGTTCAATCTTTCACTCAATTTATTTTTATTTTTTTCATTTTTTACATCACAAAGGACTGACCAAGGGCACAACAAAAATGGGTAACACAAAGCCCGCTTAGTTGCCAGTCCCTATAAAGAAGACAGTAAGAAAAGAAAATAAAAAAGAGGGGTGAGCCAATTTAGTTCGGGAGGTGTCTTGTTACTCTTCTCTTGAAAAGATTTAAGTCATAGGAAAGTGGAAAAATAGAAACAGGAAGAGAGTTCCAGAGTTTACCAGTGAAAGGGATGAAAGAGTAAAGATACTGATTATCTCCGCCAACGGAGTTGGAGGGGTTATGTTTTCACCCCGATCTGTCTGTCTGTCTGTCTGTTTTTTTTTTGTTTTTTTTTTATCGGGCCTCCAGCAGGGAGGTTTGTTTGTTTGTTTGTTTGTTTGTTAGTGTACAGGATTTCTCGAAAAGTTACGAATAGATTTGGACCAAACTTGGTATACCAAGTCTATTTGGTATAAGGAAGATTTAATTTTGGATGAAATCTATTGAAAACTGTTGCCATGGCAACCAATGAACGCATACCTCCTCGGCCGGAGGTATGCGCTCATACTGAGTGCATATATATATATATATATATATATATATTATTTTTTTTTTTTTTTTATGAAATCGAATCACAACTGTTGCCATGGCAACCAATTGATGAAATATTCGGGCGGAGGTATGCGCTCTACTGAGTGACCCCCCCCCTAGTTAGCTCTTGCATTAGGAAGATGGACAGAATAGGGATGAGAATGAGTAGAAAGTCTTGTGCAGCGAGGCCGCGGGAGGGGGGTAGGCATGCAGTTAGCAAGTTCAGAAGAGCAGTGAGCATGAAAATATCGGTAGAAGAGAGCAAGAGAAGCAACATTGCGGCGGTGATTTAAAGATTGAAGACAGTCAGTCAGAGGAGAGGAGCTGATGAGACGAAAAGCTTTTGACTCAACCCTGTTTAGGAGAGCTGTATGAGTGGATCCTCCCCAAACATGTGAGACATACTCCATACATGGGCGGATAAGGCCCCTGTAGAGAGCAAGCAATTGGGAGGGAGAAAAAAAAGGACGCAGACGCCACAGGACACCTAACTTCTTAGAAGCTGTTTTAGCAAGAGATGAGATGTGAGATTTCCAGTTCAGATTTTCAGTAAAGGATAGTCCTAGAATGTTCATTGTAGAAGAAGGAGACAGTTGAGTGTCATTGAAGAAGAGGGGATAGTTATCTGGTAGGTTTTGTCGAGTAGATAGGTGAAGAAATTGGGTTTTTGAGGCATTGAACAAAACAAGGTTTGCTTTTCCCCAATCAGAAATTATAGAAAGATCAGAAGTTAGGCGCCTGGGGGCATCTCTCGTGAATCATTAGTTCCGGGTTGATTGGACGTCTAATAAACGACGTTAAAAAAGCGGGGTAGAATATCACGTAGGGTGGTAGGGATTGAGTTAGACAAAGAAGATCTTAATGAATAATAAAAGAGAGTGGGGGTAGGAAAAACCCCGGGGAACACCACATGATGTTTTAGGAAAGAACAAGTCCGTTACAGTATGAATAAAACGCTTGAAAGGAAACAAGATAAAGGTACAGAAGGGGGATAGAAACCGAATGAGGGTATTTGGGAAATTAAAAATTTTTGTCAAGACTTATCAAAGTTTTTGATATGCAAGGGAAACAGAAAATTTAAAACACCAAAACCGAAAGCTTTAAAAAGCAAAAAACACCTAAAGGAGGATGACCAAGATTCAGTTAGGATGCTATGTGAGGCTCCCTCTGTCACTCATTTTTGCTATGTGGGCTTCCTCTGTCACTCACATGATATGGGGGGCTCTCTCTGTCACTCATTTATGCTATTAGGGCTTCCTCTGTCACTCACATGTTATGGGGGGGCTCTCTCTGTCCCTCACTTATGCTATGTGATCTCCCTTGTGTCACTTAGCCACACACAAGTCTACATTTTTCCACTTATGTTCCTTCCTCTGCCACCCCATCAAGCAGGCTCCTCCAAGCAAGTCTCCTCTCTCCCTGAAACACGCCATCAATAATAACACTCTTGTCTCTCTCTCTACCATACTCATCGCCTCACTCAAACTTCCACCACCTTGTTATGCTTATTAACACATCATACGACACCCTTTACTAACACACAAATCAATGATACTAACAAGAACTAACCACAATACACATCATTCAAAACTACGTATCGAATTATATATTAGAAGGTAAACAACTATAACTAGGCGTGAAAGTATGTATGGACAGTAATTTTTTTATGTAAACAGTATCTAAATATAAAAGTAGAGTAAAACTGATTTACAACTAGGGGGGGGGGGGCACTCAAAAAGGGGGCCCCCATACCTCCGCCCGAATATTTCATTAACCATTAAAAGGGAAGGGGAAAACGGATTTTTTAAAATTGGTTGCCATGGCAAATTGTGATTCGATTTATCAATTTAAATAGTTTTTCCTTTTTACCAAAAAGACTGGGGATACCCAAATTTTGGGCCAAATCTATTCGTAACTTTTTTAGAAAAAACCTGTACACTAACAAACAAACAAACAAACAGACAATCGGGGGGAAAAAAAAAACCCCCCCCAATTTTGTTGGCGGAGGGAATAAATAAAATTTTTTTTCTTTTTTTTTTTTCTTTTTTTTTTTTTTTTTTTTTAATAGTTTTAAATTAAAGGGTTTTATTAAGGGGGGGAAGGGGCCGTGGAGGGAGGGGTGGTTGGGCGGTCAGCCCCCCTTTTAACCCCCCGTTCCGAATTTTCCGACAAGGGGGGGGGGGAAAGGGGGAAGGGGGGGGGGGGGGGAGGGGGGGGGGGGGGGGAGAGAAAGAGAAGAAAAAGGGGAGGGAGGGGAGGGGAGAGAGGGGGGGAGAGAGAGAGGGGAAGAGAGAGAGAGAGAGAGAGAGGGAGGGGGAAAAAGGGAAAAGGGGGGAGAGAGAGAGAGAGAGGGGAGAGAAGTACATATTTTGCTGACTTTAACAGTTACTGCCTTAAACATTAATTTTTTTAAACCCCTATGTGTGCTTTAAAAACTGTTTTAAAAAAAAAAGAGAGAGAAGAGACATACCCGACAAAAAAAAACCCCACCCACACACCCACCACACACAAACCCCACCCAACCACACCCACACACACACACCCCACACACACACAACACCACCCACACCCACCACCACACACACAACCCACCCACCCACACACAGACACACACCCCACCCACACACAACACCACACCACTAAAACCCAACCCCCCCACCCACACCCACACACAACAACCCCAACCCAACACACACAACCACACACCCCCAACCACACCCACCACAACACAGTCAATGGCCCGCAGGGATGATTAATGCTGTAAAGCGTGATGCCAAAAGGGCCTTCAAGATAGGTGTAAGTAAGGAGAAAAAAAATTTTTTTGGATGAAGCTTCGCGAGGGGGGGCCAAGAACAGTGTGTTGTATGTGTGTGGTGTGTGTGTGTGTTGTGTGGTGTGTGTGTTTTGTGTGTGTGTTGGTGTGTGTGGTGTGTTCTCGCGTGGACAGCCAGGGCCATACAGTGAAGATTCTCCCCTTTACAAAAACCCTATAAAATTTTCCCTTTCGTTTTTCCCCCCCCCCTTCCCTTTTTTTTTCCCACATTTTTTTTTTTTCCCTTTCCCCCTTTTTTTTTTTTTTTTTTC
>JACEEZ010015655.1:0-27500 GCA_016584305.1 Chionoecetes opilio
ACCTCCGATTCAAATCCCGGTTGGCAGAAACCATCACCCCATAAGGCGGGTCACAAACCCCCGGCTAACACCCGGTACCCATTCACTGCTGGGTGGACAGGGGCTTGCGTTTTAAGGAGACCACCCATCTTCTTCCGTTTCGCCCAGGGATCGAACCCGGGGCTTCTCGGTTGTGAACCGAGCGTGCTAACCACTACACAACGGAGTACCTTGTGTGGTGTGTGTGTGTGTGTGTGTGTGTGTGTGTGTGTGTGTGTGTCTGTGTCTGTGTCTGTGTCTGTGTGTGTGTGTGTGTGTGTGTGTGTGTGTGTGTGTGTGTGTGTGTGTGTGTGTGTGTGTGAGTGTAAAGGTTTTTTAGAACTCTTTTCATCAATAGTTCATCACTTATGGCCCATATTTTCCTTTGTTCTTCTTTATTCATAATTTTCTTGTTCTTCCTCCACCTCCTTGTAATGTGATGCATATCGGTAATGATAACGTCAAATATCACTATTAGATGCAGAATAAGTTGTAAGCTAAAGTACAACAGGAAAAGGATTTAGTTGTTATCATTTGTAATGATCTTAAGACTAGTACGCATTGCTTAGCTGCTTGTAAAAATGGCGAATATGATCTTGAAACCTTCATTAAACGCAACTTTGAACATAAAACTCCGAAAGTAATGACACACTTATTCACATCTTTGGTTAGGCCACACCTAGAATATGCCGTTCAATTCTAGTCGCCTTGTTTCGTAAAAGAGAAAGCCAAATTAGAATCGGTTCAAAGAAGAGCAACTAAACTTATTCCATCTCTGCGAAATTCATCTTATGAAGAAAGGCTGCGAAAACTTAATGTTTTCCTTTTATAGAATCGTAAAATATGTGTCAACTTGATATAAACTATTAATATCTTATAAGGATTTGATATCATTAATCAAGAGAACTTATTCGAGCTTTCTCCTCACGTGACAATAAGAAACAACTGTTTAAAGCTGAATGGTTAACGTTTCATCCAGATCTCTTAAAACAATATTTCAATGTCATAATTGTTAATCGGTGAATAACTACATTTAAAAATAGACTAGATGCGTACTGTAAAGTAAATAGGTTCTGATATTGACTCTCGAGCTATATTGATATCTCCCTGATTGATTAGTGTTAGTGGTAGTGTAAGTTAGCATACTACATTTCTCTCATTCTTCACTATGAAACTTCCATGTTCCTATCCTCTTTAGGGGCATGTAATCCTTTTCCAACTGTTCTCTTACATGAAGTTTGATAGTTAGTTGTATGTAGTTCAACAGATACCCTCGTTATAGACCGATAGGTCTCCTGGTATCTGTTCTTCCTATGTATTCCAATGTATTCCTCCTCCTTTTCTTCCTCCACATCCTCCTCTTCCTCTTCCTCCTTCTACTCCTCCTCTTTCTCTTCCTCTTTCTCTTCCTCTTCCTCCTCCTCCTTCTGACAATTAAAGAGGCTGAAAACGTTCTGGTAAATTTTCTTTCTGCGTCCCGAGGAGAGACCGTCGTCCCTCCGCCCCGGGCCCATTGTGTGTCTAATTTGTCGCGTGCTGTCCCG
The DNA here is from genome assembly GCA_016584305.1 of Chionoecetes opilio. Taxonomy (NCBI): domain Eukaryota; kingdom Metazoa; phylum Arthropoda; class Malacostraca; order Decapoda; family Majidae; genus Chionoecetes; species Chionoecetes opilio. Next base: position 1,563 of record JACEEZ010015655.1, read on the forward strand.
CTTCTCTCGGCGGCCGGGGGTGTGGAGGGGGCGACGGAGGGAGCGTAGAAGCTTGGAAGGAGGGAATGTGGAGGTATCTGGAGGCAGAGAGCTTAAACAGGGCGAAGGGCTAAAGGAAAGGCAGGGTGGGTGAGTGGAGAGAGAACGTGGAGGTATCTGGCGGCAGGGAGCTTAAACAGGGTGACTGGCTATGGGAAAGGCAGGGAGGATAAGTGGAAGAGGAGAGATGAGTTTGAAAAAGAAGGATACGGTTTGAATAGGAGAGAAAAGGTAAATGAAGTGAGGAATGGAAAAGCATATAGATAAAAGAGTACGAGGAGTGAATGAGACATAACAAGATAACTATAAGGGTGTACATAGTAATAAAGTAATGTAATATTTGAAAATTGCGAAAATAAAAACAAAATAAAATACAAAAATGAAAAATATACGAAATGAAATAAATATGAAATAAATACGAAATTTAAAAAAATCACGATAAGAGAAAATATTACAGAAAACATCCAATTTAACCTTAAAAAATATAACTTAAATCAAGGAAGGTCTTTACAAGGAAGGCCAGGAGAGAGAAAGAAAGGAAACTTTTTTGAATGAGGAAAAGAGGACGACAAAAAATGTGAAAAAGAGGAAAATTGAAACTAAGGGAAACATGAGTGAGTTAACAATAAAAAAGACAAAAAAAAAAAAAAAATCCATCTCTTCAAAGGAAAGACAAATGATATAACAATGGAGTCCCAAATTCTTTTATATATAAACAAGATCTACCATCTCTCTCTCTCTCTCTCTCTCTCTCTCTCTCTCTCTCTCTCTCTCTCTCTCTCTCTCTCTCTCTCTCTCTCTCTCTCTCTCTCTCTCTCTCTCTCTCTCTCTCTCTAACACTCTTTTCAAGATAACATGAATGCGTCTCAACATCCGGTAATTTTGCATGTCAAACACACCAAAAACATCTTCCAATTTCTCTTCACTTCTCATTTCTATATGTGAATTTCTTCTCTTTTTCCTTCCTCCACCTCTACCTCCACGTCTTCCTCCAAGGCAGTCCCAAGGGCCCGCCTCTCTTTTTTGCCTCCCATTTGACTGACATCACTATTTTACCATATCTTAAAGTTGCTTGCATTTTAAAGATAAGCGTTATCTCTCTATCTCTCTTTCTCTCTTTTTTTTTTTTTCTCTCTCTCTCTCTCTCTCTCTCTTCTCTCTCTCTCTCTCTCTCTCTCTCTCTCTCTCTCTCTCTCTCTCTCTCTCTCTCTCTCTCTCTCTCTCTCTCTCTCTCTCTCTCTCTCTCAAAATCTTCGCCATCTGATTTTCTTCCCTTTCTTCTTTAATGAAAATATTCTTCCCATCATCATCGTTCCTTACGGCTAACGAATGTATGGATCCGTGTAACCTCCTCCTTCTCCTCCTCCTCCTCCTCCTCCTTATCTACTGTACTACCAGAGGGTTTGTGATTGTTATCCTTATACTCCTTCGTACATTCCTGTCACTTGCATATACCAGCAAAGCATACCTGCCTCTCGTTTGCATTTACGCATTTATAACACGTAACCTGCCAATAAACGTTTCTTGCTGGATATGAACACAGTCACTTTGAATCTGTTAAATAATTTGAATCAACATCTATGAATCAGCGTAAATATGCAAGTACAGAAAAAACAAAGCAAAAAATACATACGGACACACACACAGCAGGTATGACGGCAGAAACAAATAGAGAAGCAGTGAGGCAGAAATCTAGATAAGCAGGCAGTGACCAAAAAGATGACAAGAGGACAGAGACACAAAAAACGAATGGTGTAACAGAAAGATGGAATGATATGATTAAAACAAAACACACAAATATTAACAACAAACAAAAACACATTGGCAGACAAACGGGAACTTACGTACAAAAATCCACTTTTCTATCTAAACATTACACATGATTCTATCTTAGCCTTTACATACATACAAACGCAATTCCAACCATTTTCACGTAGTTCCGGCTGAATACATACACGGCAAGAGACGACGACGTGCTTGGAATTACAGTCACACACACACACACACACACACACACACACACACACACACACACACACACACACACACACACAATTTACCTACACAGGTTTGCCATGTTATGAAGTAGGTTTCTGTTAGCCAGATGGAAATACGGAAATATTGCAGAAGGAAATGAAGGGGAGGGTAGGAGGGGGAGAGGTGGCAGGGACAGATGGAAGAGGGAGGGGAAAACAGGAAGGGAAGTTGAGGAGAAAATGAGTCAGAAGCAAGAGAGGGGATAGAGGTAAGGGAAAGGGAGAGAAGGAGAGAAAGGGAGGAATGAGGGAAACATTTACCTCCGCACTCTCTCTGATTGAACGGTAATTGTTGGGGGTGTGAGAGGGAACACACACACACACACACACAACACACACAAGACAGAGAGAGAGAGAAGAGAGAGAGAGAGAGAGAGGAGAGAGAGAGAGAGAGGAGAGAGAGAGAGAAGAGAGAGAGAGAGAGAGAGAGAGAGAGAGAGAGAGAGAGAAGAGAGAGAGAGAGAGGGGAGCAGAGAGAGAGAGAGAGAGAGAGAGAGAGAGAGATCGAGAGAGAGAGAGAGAGAGAGAGGGAGAGAGAGAGAAAAGGAGAGAGAGAGAGAGAGAGAGAGAGAGAGAGAGAGAGAGAGAGAGAGAGAGGAGAGAGAGGAGAGAGAAGAGAGAGAGACGAGAGAGAAAGAGAGAGAGAGAAGAGAGAGACGAGAGGAGAGAGAGAGGAGAGAGAGAGAGAGAGAGAGAAACAACCACAGACAAATGAGAAGCCTGGCAGACAAACAGATGAATAGGCAAAGAACACATAAACAAAGACGGACAGAAAACAAGTTCAAAGAAAAGCGACAAAAAAAATGTCCCTGAACACACCAAGCTGAGCCTCAACTGTCTTGCTTACGTCGACAAGATGAGTGACTCAATTTACTTTGCCGACATTCATGACAAGGAGTTATCAACGTTTGAACTAAATTTGAAAGTGACGTAACGGTGTGTGTGTGTGTGTGTGTGTGTGTGTGTGTGTGTGTGTGTGTGTGTGTGTGTGTGTGTGTGTGTGTGTGTGTGTGTGTGTGTGTGTGTGTGTGTGTGTGTGTGTGTGTGTGTGTGTGTGTGTGTGTGTGTGTGTGTGTGTGCGCGCGTGAGTGCGTGTCCATAATCCATATACATTATATTAATTAATCTGTTTATGAGTATATTTATTCTTTTTTATTTATGTATTTGTCTGTTTCTCTTTCTCTCTCTCTCTCTCTCTCTCTCTCTCTCTCTCTCTCTCTCTCTCTCTCTCTCTCTCTCTCTCCTCTCTCTCTCTCTCTCTCTCTCTCTCTCTCTCTCTCTCCTCTGTGGTGGCGCTTTGTATAGTCAATAACCTTGTAGTTGGTACTTGCAAAGTGTCTAGATAGGATCAAAGTATCTTATCTTATATCTCTCTCTCTCAATAGGTAAATATAACAGACAGACAAAACTGTATATTCGCACTTTGCATGAAGAATTGAAAAAAAAGGTGAAGACCTATGTTATCAAAATATGTAAAACATGGAAACAGGAAAGCTATCAACAGTTTATTGAAAAAAAACCCATAATTTCCTTTGTCTTTCGCTTCCCCACTCTCCTTCAGTCTACCTCCTCATTAATTAACGCAAAAAATCAATATTGAGTGAATGGGACTATTTTTCATATACATCAAGGCTAACAAAATAGGAGCTCCGCCGATAACACCACAAATTCCATGACAACTAATTTTCAACCGGCATTCGTCTATAATTAATTTAGTTTTCATATCATAACCTCCTCGTATTCCGCGGGATTCCATTTTGCGCCCCACACGCGCCGCGCAAAGAAGAAAGCAAGCTGCAGGCGAGCATAGTTTCTGGTTTCCGTTTTTTCCCGTGGAAAAATATTTTGTGAACAGAAAAAGTGGGCCATTTGACGATGTTTCTGCCCACACGATCGCTGACCAGTCCCAGGCAGCAGGGAGGGAGCAGGGGGGGAGTAGAGGAGGAGGAGACAGAAGAGGAGGGAGCAAGAGGAGGAAGCAGAGAGGAGAAAGAAGAGGAAGCAAAGGAAAAGGAAGGGTTTTGGGCTCGCCTTTCTGTTCACCCTAAGCTATTGTGCCCCTGCCTGCCTATATGTGTGAATGTGTTTTGTGTGTGTGTGTGTGTGTGTGTGTGTGTGTGTGTGTGTGTGTGTGTGTGTGTGTGTGTGTGTGTGTGTGTGTGTGTGTGTGTGTGTGTGTGTGTGTGTGTGTGTGTGTGTGTGTGTGTGTGTGTGTGTATTCATCTAGTTGTATTTTACAGGGCTAGAGTATGGCCCCGTCTCCATATCAAAAATTTTTATCATTCATCCTTAGTTCTTAGTGTTGGCCGAAGCCATCACCCCGGGTGTGTGTGCGTGTGCGTGTGCGTGTGCGTGTGCGTGTGAGTGTGTGTTTGATCAGTTCAGCATTTGTATTTTTTTGTAGTAATGCAAAATCAAACCAAAAGCAAGTAGGCTACATAGAAATCAAGAGAAAAATTAGTAGATAATGAAAGGTGAAAATAGAACACTCTCTCTCTCTCTCCCCACGTCGCGGCAATTTAGTAATCTTGCAATTATTAACGTAAGTCTGCTGACATTTGCAGGAGACTCCAAGTTATTTTCTCGTTATCTCTCCAACACACCTGTCACGTCTTTCACAGCCACCGACGCTCTCTTGCTCCTCCTCAACACATCCCCCCAAACCCCCAACCCACCCCTACCCACACACCCACATACCCAAACACACACACACACACAAATACACACACACACACAAATACACCTACACACACACACACCTACACACACACACACACACCTACACACACACACACACCACACACACACACACACACACACACACACACACACACACACACACACACACACACACGCTCACACACACCTACACACACACACACACACACATTCGAAGAGCCTCTCCCATCCTTTGCCACACATCGAAAAATAATATACTTTTCTTTTTTATTTCTTTTCGAATAGTAAATTTATTTTTGTGACTGCGCTTAGTGTTCTTCAATTTCTGTATTTTTGTCCGTGTATTGTGTATAATTTTACGAAATAACTTCATGGCAGGTGATCTTTGTATCCGACCTTATCGTCTTCATTTTGTATAACTTTACTATTTTCATATAATCATTTCATAAAATTATCGCTAATGATTATCTTGACAGCACGAACATAAAAATGTCCATGATTACAAACATGGGCAGGAAATTCCTCAACAGTTACCATGCAGGGCTTCTCGCTAATTCCTGCATCTCGTCCAACCCCTGACCAGACAAACACAACACTAAATATACTCATGACACAAAGCTCAACCACGCGTTACACAATACTACGAGAAAACACACACACACACACACACACACACACACACACACACACACACACACACACACACACACACACACACACACACACACACACACACACACACACACACACACACACACACACACACACACACACACACACACACACACGCATACACACACACACACACACACACACACACACACACACACACACACAAACACAAACACACACACACACACACACACGCACACACATTGCGAGGGAAGGGAAGATGATATTTACAATCTCTTCCTCCCCTCGGGCGACAAATGTTAAGGACAGACACCATAAAAAGAAACACAAATAGTACTCGCTCTTCCCTCTACAGTATAATTATTGTTCCTCCTCCCATAACCTTCTCCGTCACCTTCACAGAGCCGCTTTAAAACATTCCCTCAGTATTTCCCGGGTCTGCCTCAAACAATGGAGGTCCGCAACATGAGGCTGGCACACACACGAGGGTCTCGGGATTAAGGAGGGGAGATGTGCGTGAGCTCGTGACCTAATGTTCCTTGGCTTTAATGTCGTTGAAGCTCGTTAACGTGGGTTCCGCGGGGCTATTCTTGTCGTGAAGAAAGGGTAAGGACATTATATATGAATGAAAATATACCGCTCGTCTCTGAAAAGAAGTCCTTCAAATACCAACGCATATAACTCATATTATGCAAGAAGGTTATTATATTGTACATCATTATGTGGCATAACTATATTATAATTATATACTTCTATAGAGACACGAAGCATCTATGATATATCGGTGACGCAATAATGAGCGCTCAGTATACCCTCAGGTGATTGTGTAAGGCTGGTCACCAACTAAACAGGTATGTTAACCCAAAAAAGTGACTGTGGAGCCCATGCTATGCGTAAGCCCTGGCGTATGTGAGTTTGTCCCTATTTTCGCTGTGAATATACGATAATGTGGATCATTTCCGTCTATTAATTGGTTATGAATTTCGAAAGGCAACTGTGCTCCTGACTCGCTCTCGCAATACTGTAATGTTAGTTGCGTCTACGTACTAACACATTATCTTGCGAAGATATATGCATCATTCGAATTCCGATACAGATCGAATCTACCATATTTTGTGCACAAGACGTCAACATCATTAAATCTTTACAAAAACGAATGGATTGCACTTTACTAATATTCGTTTATAAATAACATTTGTTGGTATGGACTCGTGCACGCTTTCCTGCCACCCTGCACCATTGTTTCACCGTTGCCTTCACCACACAGTTGCCATTGCTTCACCGTTGCCTTCACCACACCGTTGCCATTGCTTCACCGTTGCCTTCACCACACTGTTGCCATTGCTTCACCGTTGCCTTCACCACACCGTTGCCATTGCTTCACCGTTGCCTTCACCACACCGTTGCCATTGTTTCACCGTTGCCTTCACCACACCGTTGCCATTGTTTCACCGTTGCCTTCACCACACCGTTGCCATTGTTCCACCGTTGCCTTCACCACACCGTTGCCATTGTTTCACTGTTGCCTTCACCACACCGTTGCCATTGTTTCACCGTTGCCTTCACCACACCGTAGCCATTGTTTCACTGTTGCCTTCACCACACCGTCACTGTTGCCATTGTTTCACCGTTGCCTTCACCACAGCGTTGCCTCCACCACAGCGTTGCCTTCACTACACCGTTGCCTTCACCACAGCGTTGCCTTCACCACAGCGTTGCCTTCACCACAGCGTTGCCTTCACCACACCGTTGCCTTCACCACAGCGTTGCCTTCACCACACCGTTGCCTTCACCAAACCGTTGCCTTCACCACAGCGTTGCCTTCACCACACCGTTGCCTTCACCACAGCGTTGCCTTCACCACAGCGTTGCCTTCACCACAGCGTTGCCTTCACCACACGTTGCCTTCACCACACCGTTGCCTTCACCACACGTTGCCTTCACACAGCGTGCCTTCACCACAGCGTTGCCTTCACCACACCGTTGCCTTCACCACACCGTTGCCTTCACCACACCGTTGCCTTCACCACAACGTCACTGTTGCCATTGTTTCACCGTTGCCTTCACCACACCGTTGTTTTCACCACAACGTCACTGTTGCCATTGTTTCACCGTTGCCTTCACCACACTGTTGCCATTGCCTCACTGTTGCCTTCACCACACCGTTGCCATTGCTTCAACGTTGCCTTCACCACACCGATGCCATTGTTTCACCGTTGTCTTCACCACACCATTGCCTTCACCACACCGTCGCCTTCACCACACCGTCGCCTTCACCACACCGTTGCCTTCACCAAACCGTTGCCTTCACCACACTGTTGCCTTCACCACACCGTTGCCTTCACCATACCGTTGTTTTCACCACACCGTTGTCTTCACCACACCGTTGTCTTCACCACAACTTCACTGTTGCCATTGTTTCACCGTTGCCTTCACCACACCGCTGCCATTGCTTCACCGTTGCCTTCACCACACTGTTGCCATCGCTTCACCGTTGCCTTCACTACACCGTTGTCATTGCTACACCGTTGCCTTCACCACACCGTTGTCATTGCTACACCGTTGCCTTCACCACACCATTGCCATTGTTTCACCGGTGCCTTCTCCACACCGTTGCCTTCACCACACTGTTGTCGTCACCACACCGTCACTGTTGCCATTGTTTCACCGTTGCCTTCACCACACCGTTGCCATTGTTTCACCGTTGCCTTCACCACACCGTCACTGTTGCCATTATCTTACCGTTTGCTTCACCACACTGTTGCCATTGCTTCACTTTTGCCTTCACCACACCGTTGCCTTCACCACACCGTTGTCTTCACCACACCGTCACTGTTGCCATTATTTTACCGTTGTCTTCACCACACCGTTGCCATTGTTTCACCGTTGCCTTCACCACACCATTGCCATTGTTTCACCGTTGCCTTCACCACACCGTTGCCATTGTTTCATCGTTGCCTTCACCACACCGTTGCCTTCAGCACATCGTCACTGTTCCCATTGTTTCACCATTGCCTTCACCACAGCTGCCATTACTTCACCGCTATCCCCACCACTCTGCTAAGCACGCCATGCCACACCCCCATTCCGTCTCTTCCCGCGCCCAGCTGCCCCTGTCCCTCCATTCCCCCCCCCCCCCCCCCCCCCCTGCGTGCCGAGCGCATAGCGACGGTGTTCTAAATTCCGTTCACATTCCCTATCTCTAAATAAACATTGCTTCATTAAACTGCACTTGCTCAACTATTATAATTGGCAAACTCCCGCAGAATACCGCCGTGATCAGTCCACATAATTTGCATAAAGTTTGTACAGGTTGCAGCGACTACTTTGGATAAACTACTTCAACCGCGATTAGTGTTGAACGTTTGAGTGAATTCATATGTTTAATTATATTCGTATATTTAATCCTTATAATATTTACCTAGAGGTCGATAGACAAAATAATGTTATGATTAGATGTGTAAAGGACTTGACAGTTTGAGATTTTTGACGAGATATTTTCTACTTACTCAGACGAAGATGCTTTCGTCTGATCTCGCAATTTCATTTCCAAAAGGCATCATGGCTCTGGCAGATGAGCTTGTGGACTTACACAGCCCTGAAAAGACAGAACACAACACACACACACACACACACACATACACACACACACACACTCCGTAGGGAGTGTGTGTATCCGGTGTGAGTCCGGAGAACTCCGTAGTGTAAGGGTTAGCACACTCGGCTCACAACCGAGAAGTCCCGGGTTCGATCCCCGGACGGAGCGAAGACAGACGGGCGGTCTTCTTAAAACCCGAACCCCTGTCCACCCAACAGTGAATGGGTAGCGGGTGTTAGCCGGGGGTTTGTGACCCGACTCCCGGGGTGATGGTTTCGGCCAACACTAAGAACTAAGGATGAATGATAAAAAAATGTTGATATGGTGACGGGGCCATATGAGCGTGGCTCTGGCCCTGTAAAATACAACTAGATGAATAGTAAACGGTCACTACTACAACTTTTGACCTGTGACGGGCTGTGGTTCAGTAAGGGCCCTGTCAGTTAGTGACCACCATCGGGATTTATATACCAGGGGTCACTGCTGCAGGGGGCATTGAAGTGCACGGCGTCCTACTTGGAAAGTGCACTACCGCAGTGGATTGAAACGGAGCTGGGGCCTGATTGACTGCTGCCTCCCAAGAAAGCGCCAGGCAAGGCTGCCGCACCACCCCTGAACTTCCACACTGAGCCTACACCAACACTACATTAGACCTCATAACACACACAGATAGCCCCGAGTTAACGGTTACCACTACTACTCTCGACCTGTGACGGGCTGTGGTTCAGTTAGGGTCCTGACAGTTAGTGACCACCATCGGGTTTTAAGGTACCAGGGGTCACTGCTGCAGGAGGCATTGAAGTGTACGGCGTCCTACATGGAAAGTACACAATCCGCAGTGGATTGAACGGAGCTGGGGCCTGATTGACTGCTGCCTCCCAAGAAAGCGCCAGGCAAGGCTGCCGCACCACCCTTTGAACCTCCACACTGTGTTCACACCATTACAAAACACACATAACATGACCTATCTATCAAGCACTAAACCTACCCCCCACAAACTAGTAGTAGTTAGCCATAGATTACAGCTTTCAACTTTCCTCATAAATTCCATGCAGTTTTTCTATATCGCATGGTATCACTTCTTTTCCGGCCAGCTTCGGCTGGAGGGATGGGTGGGTGGGGAGGAGCCTTCTACTTCCTATCGTTTCTCTCTTATTATCTAGTTAGTGTAGTGTAGTTAAAGCAAACAGCCTTGTAAGGACCCATCGGTCTGTTGCTGTTTGTGTTTCCTTTGTATTCCTTTGTATAATACAACTAGATGAATACACACACACACACACACACACACACACACACACACGCCACGATGGTCAAGTGGATTGTGCGGTGACTTGCCATTCAGTGGTAGCCGGTTGGAATCCTTACTGCTCCCGGAAGTTTTTCACTGACAAATTAGGGCGGTTACTATCCCCCTTGAGCAAGGGGATGGGGTGTGTGTGGTGTGTGAGGTCCCAGCATTACCCTAAGATCGGTAATAATGAGCTCCAAGCTAGCAGCAGGAGGGTGAAACTGGCGATCACGAGTCCGACACGCGTGGACAAAACTATGGGTGAATAACATAGACACAAACAAACAAACAGACAAACAAACACCAAGACAAGTTAGCTTCCTGGAGTGACTGTAAGAGACGTCAGAGCAACTAATCTCAGTCTGGCCGCGCGCGCTAAAACCAACCTTCCTCCACACTCTAATCTTGCTCGCCTCCCTAAAGCAGAACCAGCACAAACAAATAATCAATAGAAAAGAAATCCTCGGAAAGTCTGTCGTCACCATAAATTCATTGACCATGAGGGTGATTACGGAAGTTAGTTCACCCTCACCTTCACTGGCCAGGAAGAAAGAGCCTTACAAAAAAATAACAAGGATGATGTGCTCCTCCCTCTCCCCCCCCTGGCTGCTAGCTATTCACTCTCAAGACTTCAAGGATTGGCCGTTGCCAGGACGGTATCAACGACTTGCAGAAAGTCCGGCACACGTCTTCACTTTCAAGCTGCCTTCCTTCCATCACTTCCTTTCTTTCCTTCTTTTTTTCTCTGTCCATTTTAGCTCACGCCCTTCAACCAAACACTTTGCTGTCGAGGTTGCGGACCGACACTACTCGCCTGAGAGCGTTAACAGAGGTCTGCTTCACATCAAGACCTATATATTTTTTCTTAGAATATATTGGTCTTGCATTACATTATAGGTGCAATCTGTTCAGCCAGCCATCAAGCCATACTTGACACTCCCTCTCAGTGACCAACCTAAACCTACCCTTTTATCACCTTTTGCCTACCTGTCTACCACTACCTCACCTTGCTTCCTCCCACCCCTTTCTTCGTGTCTCCTCCCTTTATCCGCGTCCTTCTTTTCAACCTCCCGACTCTGCCTCCGCCCACAAAGGGCAGGAAAGATCAGTCTCTCCGCCACACTGTCTCCAGAATCCGCGATAAAAAGAGGTAACACACTAACCTCGTTTTTTTCCTCTCGTTTCAAGCCTCATTATCATTGTTCTGTACTGCCGTGTCAAAAGGCATTATATTCCTAACTCCCTGCTGTGACCTTCCTCCGTATGGGTGAAAAATATAATCACTAAAAAAAGTATAATAGTTGAAGTGTTTGCTTCACGTTACGTGTGTGTCCTTTTACCTGGCTCGGCTCTCTTTGAGGTTACATGGAGTCTCCTGCACTCAAAGACAAGCCAATGCTTCTCTATACACTCCTTTGTCTTTTTCTTTCCTTGTCCTTTCAACCAAAAACAATGGACATTATCTCTCTCTCTCTCTCTCTCTCTCTCTCTCTCTCTCTACATCAGCAACGCAGCGCTTTAGTGGCATTTCCTGTTTTCTTGATCTTTTGCTTTAAAGTAATCGCCCAGACCCATTTTTTCTTTGCATAATTTTGTTGAATGTTCATTCAAAATACCTAATCCACAAAACATAATTCATTTCCACGCCTTATTTCCCTAAAAACATGACTTTTGTAAAAAGCGCGGGAAAAACAACAGCCCTATTCCAGCCGTGGCGGGAAACATGCTGGTGACGTCACAGCAGGAAGCCTCCCACCCCGGCCCTGATACAAATTCACGTAGACTCAGAAAAAAATATAGTACTTGAAGAATTTTGGGTGTTTCTGATATATATTTTTTGCGATATGGCATATACTTGCATACTGTATGGGTGCAGCAAGAAAGCTGTGCCTTTCCAGAGAGCTTAGCACCCATTTCCAACCTATACGGCGACGATATATGTGTGCAGACGTGTGGAGCGCCGGGGAATAACGGGCGGTGTGTGGCAGATTGTCTCGCTGAGACAATCTAATATATCAAGGACAAAATATATATCAGAAACACCCAAAATTCTTCAAGTACTATATTTTTTTCTGAGTCTACGTGTATTTGTATCAGGGCCGGGGTGGGAGGCCTCCTGTTGTGACGTCACCGAGCCGTGGTCCGTCGTCTGCTGGTCGTCAGTTGTGTTTTGAGAGCTCTGGGAATTTACAGATTTTGAATGCGGATAATTTAAAAACGGGTGACTGGATGCAAAAAGGGACAACATATTGTTGATATACTCGATAATGGCTATATTTTGACAGCATTAAATCAGGAATGATGAAATGGTCTGGACAATTACTTTAACTTTTTCTCTCTTTTCACCTTTCAACATGTCAATTTCTTTTGTTCCTCCTCTATTTGTGATGCATTTTTCTTTTCTTTTCTTCTTCGTATTTTCTTTTAGTATCGCTGAGCTCGATTCAGTGTAAGAGTTTCGCCGCATAAAAGATATCCAAGTACTTTTGTAGGAGCGATTGGCCGGTGTTGTTGCATAGATGGTAATGCATGAGAGTTGTGATGCGGGAACACACGTGATTACCAACATTAAAGGGGGAAATCAGCGTGTGATTGACGGCTGTTTTCCACTCTCTATGCTTTTCCTTTACTCTTCGACATACTATATTCATCTGTCAATTTCAGGCTTAAAACTGCATACAAATGTAAAGGGCATTTTGATTAATTTTTAGCATTATTCATTTGCTCTATGCTCTGATGTCTATACATATTTCCGGACGAATCACGGCTGTATTTACGGTGAGTTTCCATATACATTTACCACTATTCCACCCATCTATCAAACTCCGTATTCATAAATACCTACATTATACAAAAATATATGCGATACTGACTGGAATATAAACATATCCTCTTGCATTACTTCAAATATATATATATATATAACTACACATATATATATATATAATATATATATTATATATATATAATATATATATATAATAATACATATATATATATATATATATATATATATATATATATATATATATATATATTATATATATATATATATTATATATATATATATATATATATATATATATATATATATATATATATATATATATATATAATATATATATAGTTATTATATATATATATATAATATATATATATATATATATATATATATATATATATAATTATATAATATATATATATATATATATTATATATATAATATATATTATATATATAATATATATATACAGTATGTCCAGGACTCGCATGTATAAACTAAAACACACACACACACACACACACAAAACACACACACACACACACACACACACACACACACACACACACACACACACACACACACACACATACACGTAACCTTCTTCAAATCTGGGAAAACAAAATAACAAGTAACAAGGATAACATAAAAATATATCTAGAAGTCAAACGCATCCCTTTAATCCATTCAAACACGTAAAAATGATGAAATAAAACAATACACATTAACCAGAACAAAGTAATATCTGGGAGGGTGAAAATGAGAAAGGGTGCGAAAGAGAGCGCCGACTTAACTTCCTTGATGTAGATGGAGGCGTGATGTAGAATTTAGAGTTGTCATGTGTAGCGCAGGACAGGCGGAGAATGGTCAATGTACTGGGGGCGTTGGGTGAGCGGGATTAAAGAAGAGAGGAGAGTTGACGACAGCTTTGAGCCTAGATGCTCGAAGGAGTTACTAGACCGTAAGTAGTACCCTAAACAGCTTAAACCTCGTAGCGCCTCTACGAGTGATGTTCAAACTGTTTTGTCACCGGTTACAAGATCGGGAGGTTACGAATGCTCGGGACCACCCTTAGCTCCCTACGACAGTAAGATTTGAGGCGGCAAAACTTCAACAAACACCAAAACACAAGTTGTAGCACCATATTTCATGTTGATTGTGATCACAGAGCCATTTCATGCTTGCCTGTTTGAAATATGATGCATTTATTGCATCATTGACTCCATATATATCATATTTAACATACAATAGCTATACTTCAAATATATTCATATCAGGGCAGACCTAATATACTATATAAATATACATATATTGGTCGACTTCTTGTATCATACCGAATAATTAATCATACATATTTGGCCACCATAATTTTTCAGTGGTGGTGTTGTCATTGTCTGTGTACACACGCACATACTTGCTATAACAATTTCGTTGCATTTGAAATCAATCAATCAATCATTGGGGGAATTCGCCGGGGGGCGCGTCGCCTCGCCCACCCTACGACACCACTTCCCGGGGGTCACCACGCGCGAGTCCCCATGCAGGCTCCCTTCACATACCAAGCAATTATCGACAGGAAACATCAACTTGCCCTAGCCACGAGCTTTGTAGGTGCCCCCTTGGGCTCCTCCACGCCGGATTGTCTCTTACAGTTACAACCCAATGGGAAGGATCGGTTTCAGGGTAGCGTGCCACATGCCCATATAGCCGAAGTTGGCGCTGACGGAATATGCAGGTAATAGACCTGGATTCAGTCTCATCGGTGCAATCCCTGATTTGACACGTAATCATCCCAGCGATACCCCAATTCTGCAAAGACACTTATTACCAAAGGCATCCATTCGCCTCTTCAAGTCGATATTTAGTGTCTATGTCTCACAACCATAGAGTAAGACAGGGATCACAAGCGACTTGAAGATCCGGATCTTTCTCCTCCTGCACAGGTACCGACAACGCCAAATACTCGTGCTGAGCGAGTCCATAAAACCGGGGGGGGGGGGGGGGGTTATGCCAATTCGTCGTAAGGCTTCTTGACGTGACCCGCCGTCATTATGGACTGCGCTCCCAAGGTATGTAAAACTTTTCAAGATCTCAATGTTCTCGCCGCACGCAATAACAGACTGTACTGTGTTTCATCTAGTAAGCCTCCAAACACCTTGACCTTGGTCTTGAGCCAGGAAACCTTAAGTCTCAAAGGCTTTGCTTTCTCGTGCAGCGCCTCGAGAGCCATCACCAGGACCTCCAGCGACTCAGCAAAGATTACTGCACCATCGGCAAAAACAGACTAAAAATTAAAACAAGATCAGTGATCTTGGTGTTGCCGAGGGATGCTCCACAATCACTTTGATCTACAACTTTGCCCAATATCCAGTCCATACAAGTGTTGAAAAGTGATGGGGCAAGGACGCACCCTTTCCTCACTCCTGTATTCACAGGAAAGAAGCTGGATACACCTCCCCCACACTTCACAGCATTCTCAGTCCCAGAGTCTCAGTCTCCTCAGTCACAGCATTCTCAGTCCCATTTGAAATGTCTCTTTAAATTTCCTTCTCGGAAGCTTGATAACTGAGAGCAACGTGATTGGCCACATCATGCTAGGCGCTGCTCTGTGATTGGTCAGCAGAATCTCCCCACACATCCCTAGAATATCCCTAATATACCCCAACCAAAGGCTCAGCGATCACTGTACGGGAGTGACACCTCGGTCCGAGCATGAACCTTAGCCCACCCTCGTATGGTTATTGTAGCCATACACTCGTAAGTTGGCGGTTACGAGGGATTTTTGAGCATCATTTCCCTGCTTGATGGTGATATTGTCTCTGGGGCATTGCACGTCTCAAATATCTCTCTCTCTCTCTCTCTCTCTCTCTCTCTCTCTCTCTCTCTCTCTCTCTCTCTCTCTCTCTCTCTCTCTCTCTCTCTCTCTCTCTCTCTCTCTCTCTCTCTCTCTCTCTCTCTCTCTCTCTCTCTCTCCCCACTGCAAGACGATTAATAACCATGCCCTCCTTCATATGTATCTAAAATATAAATAGTCAAAAATTTGAAAGGTATAACTTGCCAAATAATTGTATACTCGTAAAATGTACATTCTCTATTACGAGAGTGGAAGATAAGTTAAGTGATATTACTGAGGGATAATATAGAATATAATAGGATGGAAAAAGCTCTCATTAAATCAGGCTTTCACCTACTCCTATTTTTTTTTTTAAATACTCACGCACAAAGAGAGAGAGAGAGAGAGAGAGAGAGAGAGAGAGAGAGAGAGAGAGAGAGAGAGAGAGAGAGAGAGAGAGAGAGAGAGAGAGAGAGAGAGAGAGAGAGAGAGAGAGAGAGAGAGAGAGAGAGAGAGAGAGAGAGAGAGGAGAGAGAGAGAGAGAGAGAGAGAGAAGAAAAAACATAGAACATAAGAAAGTAAGGAAGCTACAAGAGGCTGTGAGACCTACACGAGGTAGTTCCTGTTACCTAACTCTACCTATATCCACCTCTCTTCCCCATCCATGAATTTATCCAGACTCCTTTTAAAGACCCCAATAGACACCGCATTGACCACCTGACGACTTAGTCCATTCCAATCATTCACCACCCTATGTGTGAACCAGTTTCTCCCAATTTCCTTTTTAAATCTACGCTTTTCCAGCTTGAATCCGTTACTTCTCGTTCTACCCTGCTTATTAACCTTAAGAACTTCTCCTACATCGCCTATATTGTATCCCTTTATCCACTTAAAAACTTCTATCAGATCGCCCCTTACTCTACGCTTCTCGAGTGAGTGTAAATTTAATAGTTTCAATCTCTTCTTATAACTAAAGTTACGCATTCCATGAATAATTTTGGTCATCCTTCTCTGCACTGATTCTAACAAGGCAATATCCATCCTGTAATACGGAGACCAAAACTGAACCGCATAGTCTAGGTGAGGTCTGACTAGAGCCAAATAAAGCTTTAGAATAACCTCAGCACTACTACTTTTAACACTCCTGGTAATAAATCCTAACACCCTGTTGGCTCGATTTCTAGCCTCAATACATTGATTCCTAGGACGGAGGTCTGAGCTTACCCGCACTCCCAGATCTTTTTCACCCTCTGATCTTTTCAGCGATATATTGCGTATGGTGTACCTATTACCAGATTTTTCCTACCAACATTCATAACGCTGCTCTTATCAACATTAAATTCCATCTGCCATCTAGCTGCCCACTCATTTAATTTATCTAAGTCTCCTTGCAAAATATTTACCTCAGACTGTGATCAAATAATCCTACCTGCCTTAATATCATCCGCAAACTTGCTGATATCACTACTAATCCCACTATCCAAGTCGTTGATGTAAATCAAAAATAGTATTGGACCCCAAACAGACCCTTGTGGAACCCCACTCGTTACCCGCCCCCATTTACATTTAGAACCATTAATTGTAACCCTTTGTTGCCTATTACTTAGCCAAGATCTAATCCAACGAAGAACCTTCCCATCTATTCCATGAGTCTTAACCTTATTTAAGAGTCTACCATGTCGCACCTTGTCGAATGCCTACTAAAGTCAAGGTATACTATATCATAATCTTCATCATTATCTGCTGTTTCATAAACTTTCCTATAAAAACTCAATAAATTAGTGAGACATGATTTACCTTTGGTGAACCGATGTTGTGAATCATTTACCAAACTATGCTTTTCAAGATGCTCTCTAATGTTTTTTGCAATAACAGATTCCAATAATTTACCTACCACTGACGTCAGGCTAACGGGTCGATAATTTGACATTAATCCTCTATCTCAGTTCCTCCACATTAACGGCACTTCCCCTGTATCAATCGATTTCCTAAATATATGCACTAACGCATCACTAACAACCCCTTTGCATTCTTTTAGTACTCTGGGATACACTTCATCTGGTCCTGGTGACTTAAAATTCTTCATTCCGTCTATACCTTCTTCTACCATTTCCCTATCACAATATCTTTGAATTTCTCATCATCCTCTCCTCTAAACATCTGTTCACTATCTTCTGCAGTTCACTAAACCTTCTGTTTATCCTCCTGAGTAAAAACACTTAAGAAATATTCATTTAAAATTTTACACATATCCTCTGCCGTGCTTACAATCTCTCCCTGCTTATTTTTTAATGGCCCCACTAATTCCCTTGTCTTTGTTTTATAACCTGAAAAAATACCTTAGGGTCGGTCTTCGCCTTCCCTCCAACATTAATCTCATAATTGAGAGAGAGAGAGAGAGAGAGAGAGAGAGGGGAGAGAGAGAGAGAGAGAGAGAGAGAGAGAGAGAGAGAGAGAGAGAGAGAGAGAGAGAGAGAGAGAGAGAGAGAGAGAGAGAGAGAGAGAGAGAGAGAGAGAGAGAGAGAGAGAAGAGAAAGAGAGAGAGAGAGAGAGAGAGAGAGAGGAGAGAGAGAGAGAGAGAGAGAGAGAGAGAGAGAGAAGAGAGAGAGAGAGAGAGAGAGAGAGAGAGAGAGAGAGAAGAGAAGAGAGAGAGAGAGACAGACATCAGCTCATTCTGCCCATGCCCGTACCCGAACCATCATCTGCCCAGTTCCTCGCTCGTTCCTTTCCTCACTTCATTCCATTTCTCCCGTTCTTTTTTTCTCATTCCTGAACTCCTGCAGACGTCTTGTTCCTCGTGACATAAAACGCGGAGCAATTAGGAGGGTTTTACCGACGGAGGAGGAAGGATGGAGGGATGAGGAGGAGTGATTGAGGATATGGAGGAGAGGAGGAGGGGAGAAGAGGAGGAGAGGAGAGGAGAGGAGGGGGAGGGGGAGGAGGAAGGAGGAGTAGGACAGGATGAGGAGAGGAGAGTGAGAGTAGAGAGGAGGAGGAGGAGGAGGAGAGGAGGAGGAGGAGAGGAGAGGAGGAGACAAGAAAGCATAAGATGAAGAGGAAGAGGTAGACGAAGAGGAATACGACGATGAAAGTGATGAATCGACGAAAAACAAAAGGAAAGAATAGTGTTAGAATATAGAATATATTGCATAAAATACAGGGCAAGGCAAAGAACAAAGAGATAAAGAGAAAAAAGGAAAGAATGGATTGAGCAAGACAAGGGATGAATGTAAAAACAGGAAAAAAATTACAAAAGGGTAACGTAAGCGAAAGAAAGGAAGATGATATAACGACAAAAAAAACATGAAAGAAAACGAGAAAGAGGATGAACATGATAAAAGCAAGACACGAGAAATGCACAAGGGAAAATAAACGATAAATAGATAATTAATGGCGAGGAAGAGGAAGAAGAGGATTACATAGGATTACATAGGAATAACAGACACCAGGAGACCTATTGGTTCATAGCGAGGGTATCTGCTGAACTACATACTACTAACTATCAACTACTTTTAGAAAACATTTGGAAAATGATACCATGTCCCTAAAGAGAATAGGAAAACATGGAAGTTTCATATGCAGATGATAGGATATGAAAAATACCCTAACTACAACTACCACTACCACTACGTGCTAATCGATAAGGGGGACTAGATACGAATTCGCACTATCAATAACCCATTTACTTTACATGCGCGTCCAAGTTCTGTTTTTTGAATGGGTAGTTATTGTGCTGGCTCGACAACATTTGCTGGTAACTTGTTCATCGTTGCAACGACTCTACCATTGCATATTTTTACGGAGATCGTGATTGCACGTTGACGCGTTTAGTTTTAAACCATTATGTTCTTGTTGTCACTTCAGTTGAAAGCTCGAATAGGTCTCTTGATTAGTTGACATCAAAACCTTTTAGAATCTTAAAGTTTCTATCAAGTCCCCCGCACCCAACGGATTCTACGATCCTTTAAAAAACTATTGAAGTTTCCCGCAGTCTCGTCTTCATAAGATGAATTTCGCAAGATGGAATTTGTTTTTGGTTGCTCTTCTTTGCACTGATTTCCAATTTGGCTTGATCTCTTACGAAACAGGCGACCATAATTGACGCATATTCCAAGTGGGGCCTAACCAAGGACGTGTATATTGTGTCATTACTTTCGGAGTTTTATGTTCAAAGTTACGTTTAATAAAGCCCAACATCATATTTGCCTTTTTACTGGCAGCTAGGCAATGCGGACTGTTTTTCCCATATCATTACTGAATGATGACACCTAATCCTTTTCTGCTGTACTTCAGTTACGATTATTTTGCATTTATAGTTATATTTTGAGTTTCGTTGCCTATATGCATTACTTACATTATCGGATTGAATTTTAATAGCCATTTTATCACTGCCGGCCAATCTTGGGGGGAAATTTTTTTTTTTTTAAGTTTTTTTTTTTGTTTTTGTCCGAGATCACTTTGTATGAGTGTCCGCGCTTTTCTCTAGTATATGCTTTACCGCCTAATTTGGTGTCATCTGAAATGTTCGATATTTTAGATACAAGTCTCGCAGTCCAAGATCGTTGATATATATCAGAAAAAGGTAAACCCAAGACCGGAGCCCTGGGCACCCCACTAGTAAAATCTAACCAATCGATGCCTCGCCATTTATTCTGACCGTTGTTTACGATGTGAAAGCCATCGCCAATCCATGAACATAATTGCTCTCCTAAGCCAGTGCCTTAGTTTGGTCAAAAGGTCGCTTATGGGAACTGTATCGAAGGCTTTCTGAAAATCAAGGTATATTACATCCGAGGGAATTTTAGCGTCCCCATTTTGAATAAATGACGATAAAAAAATCCAGTAGGTTTATTAAGCAGGATCCTCTTATTTCGAAATCCATAGCTGGGAGTTTAGTTTGAGTTATTTTCATCGAGAAAAGACACTATTTTATCCCGCAATATTTTCTAAATAGTTTTTAACAATCACGGACGTTATGACTATTGGGCGATAATTAATGGCAGCTCTTACTTCCCTTTCTTTGAAATATCGTTGTAACATTAGCTAGTTTCCACATACTAGGAACAATTTTTGTCCCTAGCGATTTATTGAAATAATCTTAATGGTAGCGAAAAGTGACTGTGACATTCGCGACGTCGTCCCGCGCGAGGATTTCCGTCCACCCCCATACGGATTTTGCTGGTCAAGTTTCAGCCCCCAAAAAAAAATACTTTTTGATATTTCGCCTACTGTTATCTCTTCCTATTACCAGTCTAATCCCTTTCGAGTCAGCATACTGTTTATCGGTCTGGTAATGGAGTTTCGTCTTCTTTAATAAATAACCGCATTAAAGTATTCATTGAGTACGAACGCAATACTCTTCATTATCATTTACCACGATATTATTATTATCTTTCAGTGGCCCCAATCTTGTTTTGATGTTTTTCTTACTTCGACGTATTGAAAGAACGCTTTTCTTTTCGGTTGATTTTGATTCCTGTGCAATTTTTTCTTCATACCTCGCCTCGACTCGGGCTTTTTAACTTAATTAGTCCCTTTGCAAACGACCTTTTTTACGTCGTTGTATTCTCTAGAATCGCAGTCTGCATTTATTCGTTGTAAACTTTATAATACGCCTCGCGCTTTCTGTCAATGATTTGTTGGATCTCATTATTCATCCAACTTGGTCTGTTTATGTAATTCAAACGGTTTCTACCATGGGAACATGTTTTTCCACCCTGATTGAGTTTATTTGTTGATACATTACACATGTTTTAGGCGTTATTACCATTTAGTAGGTCAATCCATTCAATTCGCTTGTACCCTGCTGATTTCCGTGAAATCTGCTTTATTATAATTTGGGACTAGTAACCGATTTTCTGTTGATATCTACATTGCAATTTATGCCGCATCTGATTAGCGCTTTGAATCACTGGTTTGCCAATGTTCACATCTATATCGCAGTAATCATCAGATCAATGTCGGTAGTGAAAACTAAATCTAGGATACTATTATCCCCTTGTAGCTCACGGACCACCTGATTTAATATACTTCGTTTCCCCACATATCAAGAATCGCATACCTTCTCCTATCAGCAGAATTATTATTCCAGTTATCCGAGGTAGGTTAACATCTCCAAACTAATTGTAATCCTTATTATTGTTTCACAACTGACTTTATCTCGTCATACGGAGGCAATCTACTTCGCATTAGATTGGGAGGACGATATGATTGTCCCAATAGTTAGCAATTTACCGTTTTGCTTAATCTTTGCGTAGACTGAGTCATAATGATCTTTTTTACTTGGTATCGATTTCGATTGCTTGCAATTTCCTTAATGTAAAGAATGACACCTTCCACCTGCTTTATTCGTGCGACAATTTAGGAATGGTCTTATAGCCTGGAATGGCTATTTCATTCAGTCTAATAAATGTTTATCTTTTGTGTTTGACCCAACTCTCACCTTGTACTGACGATATCATGGCGTTTCGGCAACAACGAATCTAATAATTCGTTACGCTTTAAAATAATGCTCCTGGCCATTTGTGTAGAGTACTTTGAGTTCCTTGATAGTTTTTGGTACCTGGCGTGAGTGTTTAACCGTCTGGGCGTCTAGGGTCCACTGTTTTACAGGGCGCTTGATTAAGTTACTTTGATTATATTTGGCGGAAACTGGACGTGACCCAGCGTTGCCTGTGGGGTAAGAAAGGGGTTAAGGTGATGCTGCTACCGCCGTCCCGCTCGTCGTTTTTTGATCTGTAATAAGAACTTTGTCATTTAGGCAGACTTCCTAATCGTGCGTGGCCGACGGTCTGCTGGAGGTGGAGTCCTCAGCCCCAAACAGGATGGAATCCCTCAACCAGATTGATCCTCGTAGAAATTATCCCAGAAGGTTTGCGAAGTCTACATCTCCTGTGCACAAGAGACCTCAGTCGGTTATTTTGTGCTGAACGCCTTATCCGTAAAAGCGTCGGGCCCTACTCCTAGTCTGGGGAATTCCTGAAATACTATATGAATTAGATTTAGTCCTTGAATTTCCGGATCAACTTTCCTGTACTTTGTCCAGAATTTCTTAGAGGAGAAGGAGGTTTCTTCAGATCGCTACTTGACACGTCGTTGGTTCCTGCATGGATGAACATAGAGAGTGTTTATCGTTAGTGTTCTTTGTGAGTCATCGCAGGCTGCAAGTGATGTCGTCTAGTCTGCTCCTGGGAAACAGAAGCGCTTCCTTTTATCACCCGTGACCCTACCACAAACTCCACCAGTTGTCCTTCAGAGAATTGAGTCCCCGATCAATCTGGTCTCGTTACGTCTTCCTTCTTTCGCACAAGAACCTGAAATTTTTTTGTAGGTTTTTGATCGTTAGGGGCGCCTTGACTGCTGTTGTCGTCGTGATCCTCGCCTTACTGGAACAAAGGGAGCAGGGGAAGGGAGAAGGCCGAGGGAGCGGGGGAGGAGGGGGAGGCTTGGCGTAGGGATTTAGAAGGGTGGAGGAAGGAGGGACGGAGAGGAGGAGGAGGAGGAAGGAGGATGAGGAGGATGAGGAGGGATGGGAGGAGGAGGTGGAGAGGAGTTGGAGGAGGTGTAGGAGGGAGGAAGGGGGAGGAGGACTGGGGAGGAGTGGGATGGAGGAGTGGAGGAGAGGTGGAGGGGTGAGGAGTAGGAGTAGGGAGGAGGGGTAAAGGAGGACGAGTAGAGGATGAGAGTGAGGAGTGTAGGGGTTGGATGAAATAGAAAGGGGATGCAGGAGGAGAAGTGAGGAGGAGGAGGAGGAGGAAGAGGAAGGAAGGGGGGGAGAAGAGGGTGAGGAGTGAGGAAGAGGAGGAGTATGGAGGAGGATTCGGAGGAGGATGAGGCGGGTAGGAGTAGAGGAAGGTGGAGAGGCGGGGAGGGAGGGAGGAAAAGGAAAGGAAGAGGAAGATGAAGAGGAAGAGGAAGAGTAAGATGGTAAGAGGGGAGGGAGGAGGAGGAGGAGGAGGATTTGAACGCAATGGGGGGGGGGGGGGGGGGGGGCATAGCTTTGGTGTTTTGACGTGGACAGTGAGTGGTGTGATGGATGCAGCTGGTACTAAGGATGGGACAGGGGGGGCATTGGGGAGAAAGGTTTGATAAGTAGTAGGCGGAGGGCAGAGAGGAGGAGGAGGGGAAGAGGAGGAAAAGTGGGATGGTGTAGAGGGAGGTACTGGCAGGGTGGGTACCCCGACATTGGAAATTAAACAAATTCTTTTAACACCTCGCTCTACGCTTTAGATCTACATTTTGACTCTTACTAAGAAAATCTCTCCTCGCGCGTGAATCCTTAGTTAGTCGTAGCACGAAGCTCCTCTGTTATCGTACAGAGCCTACAAGTATGGAATTTACAAAGTACTGCTTAGCAAAACGCCCTCACACTTAAGGCATTTAGTAGTTGTGCAGGCATTTCTGATAAAAGTTTGTAGGAAAGTTTCCCAAAATAAATATGAATATATTGTGTACGTGCGGTAAGGGGTGTGTGTACGTGCAGATATGGGTGTCTCTGCGTGTGGAGGAGGTAAGGAGGGATGAGGGACGCGAATGCAGTAGTTCAAGGGGATTTCACGCTGTCAAAGGGTCCATTCCCTTGGAATACTTTTCTCAAGGCTGTGTAGCTTGGGGCCACACCATGTACGTACTACCTTTTGGAAAATAGATGCCGTCGAATATAATGCACGTAAAATATGTTATTACTTTACTACTACAGCGGGCACAATAAATTACAAATTTTGGTAACACAGGACTGGCAAGTTTATAAGTAAGTTGTTTGGTTATTTGATAAGCCAGCGGAAGACTGTTACTTATCTATCAAATGTGTAAGCCACTGTGGGTAAGGATTGTGTGTAAGTATGTTTCCTATATATCGCAATATTAAATGAGATGTAAATGTGTTATGTACGACGGGGAAAAATAATCTAAAGAAAACTTAGCGTGACAAAATAAAGACGTGATGAAGAGTAAAATGTGTGTTGGATGCGCGGGCTGAGTGGTCGCAGGAGCAGAGGGGTTCACGACCTCACAACAGTAAGTGTTAGAAGTGAGAGGAGGATAACATAGATGCTTAGAATAACAGACACCCGGAGACATTGGTCCATGACGAGGGTACCTGCTGAACTACATACTACTAACTATCAACTACTTGTAAGAAAACAGTTTGAGAAAGATACAGTCCTTAAAAGAAGATAGTAACACTGAAGTTTCTAGTGCGAAAATGGTATGAAACTATACTAATACAACTACCACTACCACTACAACTCATCGATCCGGGGGATTAAATATGATTCGCGGCAATATCAATACCCATTACTTTACAGTGCAGCTTCAAGTCTGTTTTTTAAATGTAGTTTTATTGTGCTGGCTTCGCAAACATGTTGTTGGTAACTTGTGCCACTCGATCAACGACTCTCACATTGAAATAATTTTACGGAGATCAGTGTGCACGTTGACCGTTTAGTTTTAAACCATTATTTTCTTGTTGTCACTTGAGTTTAAAGCCGATAGGTTCTCTTGATTAATGACATCAAATCCTTTAGGATCTTAAAGGTTTTCTATCAGTCCCCACGGAGTGTGCTGACTATCCTTTTAGAGAAACATATTGAAGTTTTCCGCAGTCTCTCTTCATAAGATGAATTTCGCAGAGATGGGAATTTTGTTTGGTTTTCTCTTCTTTGCAACTGATCCTCCAATTCTGCTTGTCTGTTACGAAACAGGGCGAACCAGAATTGACGGCATATTCAAGTGGTGGCCTAACCCAAAGGACGTGTATAATTGTGTCATTACTTTCGGAGTTTTGTGTTCAAAATTGCGTTAATAAAGCCCAACATCAATTCCCGCCTTTTTTTACTGGCAGCTAGGCAATCGGACTGTTGTAAGATCATTTAACTGATGAAGACACCTAAATCCTTATCCTGCTGTACTTCAGTTAACGATTTATTTTGCATTTGTAGTTATATTTGGTGTTATCGTTGCCTATATGCATTACTTTACTTACGGAGGATGAGGAGGAGGTCGGAGGATTACATAGGATTACATAGGAGTAACAGACACCATGAGACATAT
>JACEEZ010015655.1:32500-40000 GCA_016584305.1 Chionoecetes opilio
GAGCAAACTACATCTTGAGGAGAAGTAGGGAGATGAGCAAAGTCGATGAGAGGAGCTGCAGCGTGCGGAGAAAGTGAAGAGATAAGTAGAATTTTCATGATTTAAGAGAAGATGCAAAGTAATATACGTAAGTGCGATGCATGTAACGATCATTCCCCCTTGAACAACGTGGGTTACAAGTATATGGTATAGCGCTATGCCGAGTATTTATATATGGACGTTTCATTCTGACTTACATTAATCCTGTTTTTATTAAATGCTTCAGCAGTATATATATTTATTTGTTATCTAATGATCAGCGGTGCCCTCACGACTAGTGGTGGTGGTGGGTCTCTCTGGGGAATTTGGAGCCGAAATAATTCCTGCTTTCTACAACTCGCCAACCGACAAACTTTCTACAGCTCGCCAATTCCTATGGAGCCGAAACAGTCATTCGAAGGGGACGAAGATCAAGAAACATCAAATGGAACGTCTGTTGCAGTATAGGTTCCTTCCTATCTTGGACACACACACATACAAAACATATAAAAGAAAATTCATTTATAGAGGAGGCAGTGAAGGGCGACGACAGAACAGCCTCGTTGTTGTTATTCATTTGCTTACTTTATGGCGACCTCATAAAAACACACAAAAGAAAACTCATCTCTCTCTCTCTCTCTCTCTCTCTCTCTCTCTCTCTCTCTCTCTCTCTCTCTCTCTCTCTCTCTCTCTCTCTCTCTCTCTCTCTCTCTCTCTCTCTCTCTCTCTCATCTCTCTCTCTCTGAAACAAACATAATCCCCCTTTCTACTTCATACCTATTCGCAATTCCAATTTTAATTTGCATCTAATAATATTTGTTGTAAATCCTCCCCTTCCTTATCGTCGTTCTTCTCTCCTTTTTTCTTCCTATGCCTTCCTTTAAAGCCTTTTTCTCCACTTCCCCACCCAAATGTACGCGTTTATCCTTCTAATCCTCCTCTTCTCTCTTCTCTCTCTCTCTCTCTCTCTCTCTCTCTCTCTCTCTCTCTCTCTCTCCTACTTCTCTCTCTCTCTCCTCTCTCTTCTCTCCCCTCTCTCTCTCTCTCTCTCTCTCTCTCTCTCTCTCTCTCTCTCTCTCTCTCTCTCTCTCTCTCATAATCCTCCTCCTCTTCTTCCCTCTTTTGTCCCCTAAAATATTCAAAGGAAACGAATGGAGGAAAGGTAAGGGTAGAATTTGCTACCAAGATTCTGGATCAATGTTTCCTCCTCCTTTCCCTTACACTTAGCCACTTTCCTTCCCTATCTTCTCTAACCTCCTTCCTGTTTTCCTCCCACTACTCCCTCTCCTCTCCCTCTAATCGCGTTCTCCTTCCTCCCATTTTATTCAATAACAAGTTTGGTCATTTCCTTTTTATTTATGGCTTATATATTTATTTCTCTATATATAATTTTTAAGAGAGTGTTCTACTTTCTAACTTGATCGTCGATTTATTCATAGTCTGAGAGAGAGAGAGAGAGAGAGAGAGAGAGAGAGAGAGAGAGAGAGAGAGAGAGAGAGAGAGAGAGAGAGAGAGAGAGAGAGAGAGAGAGAGAGAGAGAGAGAGAGAGAGAGAGGAGAGAGAGAGAGAGAGAGAGAGAGAGAGAGAGAGAGAGAGAGAGAGAGAGAGAGAGAGAGAGAGAGAGAGAGGAGGAAAGAACACAACACACACACACACACACACACCAAAATACAAAAAGGCACACTCAAAACTGACACAAACTCACGCCATACAATCCATTCCTTCAAAACCGGATACGTTCACATCTGCACCATTACCGGACGTCCCGAGGTACCAGTCGTCCTCTTTACCAAACCAATGAAAATAAAAAGGAAAAGAAAATGAACTCGAACTTATCCGAGCGTCCTTTTCTTCGGTTCATCCTTCCCTTATTCCCTGCCGTTCCCTTCCGCTGACAACCACGCATCCGTACCGACTCCCATCACTATCCGGCTCACTTACTCATCCTGAAGGAATGTGAAAAAGCGATCCGGATTTAGCTTGAGGCAGGGTATAATGTGGGTCCGAATGTGGCTATATCCATTCTCGACGGTTTGGGGACGAGGGTGAGCAGGTTCAGTGTAAATATACATGATTTTAGGTCTTGTGTAACGGTGTGCTGTTTCATTCTGCTGTGTTGTGTTGTTATGTTGTAATTTGCTGTGTATGTTGTGCTGTTATGTGTCTATAGTTTGGAGAATGCATCAGTCCATCTCCGGTATATGCCATGTCTGCTGAGCGCCACTGTTTGTTGCTTGATGAATAACCGTACAGGCAGAGCTGGGTAGTATTTAAATACATTTGCATTTAAATACGTATATATTTAAATACATTTATTTATTTAGAACTGTACTTATAAATACATTGGTTTTCAAGTATTTAAATACAGTATTCAAATACTCATAATATAAAAGTGTAAATACTTTTGTATCGGTTAATTTGGCCATAAACCCGCCAACCTATCTGGCAACCCTGATGTTACATAGAACCAGTGTTTCATCTTTCAAGGAAATTTCCTTATTTTAAAGAAATTTAGGCCTGCGAAGGATTTTTTTAAGGAAACGCAAAATCTAAGGAAATCCTAAGGAGGTCCAGTTTTTTTCGGACATTTCTAGATATATGTAGATTAAGATAATTAGCCAGGTGAGCTGAAAATACACATTTTATTTGCCTCTGACGAAATGTCTAAAGAAAAAATTATCGGTGTTAATTTCTTATCATATTCATATCTACAGCATCTACCGCAGCAAGGATATTGGGGAATGGGGAGGAGGTTGGTGGAGCAAAGGTGGTGCATGGTTGGTGCATGTAAAAATTTGTGTGTATTCAAAATATATTTACAAATGTATTTGAATACAATTGATGTATTTAGTATTTAGTATTTAAATGCATTCGTAAAATGTATTTAGTATTTACTATTTTAATACATTCAATGTGTTTAGTGCCCAGCTCTGAGTACATGTTCCTTGCACCTACGTCACGATTCTTCACAAATGCCGCCCGTCGGCGCTCTGATTTTGTTTACATATTCTTGTGGAGGACAGTGAGCGCCACTGTCTGTTGCTTGATGAATAACTGTACCTCTATTTGTTGCCTGGTGAGCGCTACTGTTTGTTGCTTGATGAATAACTGTACCACTATTTGTTGCCTGGTGAGCGCCACTGTTTGTTGCTTGATGAATAACTGTACCAATATTTGTTGCCTGGTGAGCGCCACTGTTTGTTGCTTGATGAATAACTGTACCACTATTTGTTGCCTGGTGAACGCCACTGTTTGTTGCTTGATGAATAACCGTACCACTATTTGTTGCCTGGTGAGTGCCAGTTTGTTGATTGATGTATAGCCGTACCACTATTTGTTGCCTGGTGAGCGCCACTGTTTGTTGCTTGATGAATAACTGTACCACTATTTGTTGCCTGGTGAGCGCCAGTTTGTTGCTTGATGAATAAGTGTACCACTATTTGTTGCCTGGTGAGCGCCACTGTTTGTTGCTTGATGAATAACTGTACCACTATTTGTTGCCTGGTGAGCGCCACTGTTTGTTGCTTGATGAATAACTGTACCAATATTTGTTGCCTGGTGAGCGCCACTGTTTATTCCTTTATGAATAACTGTACAGTCACTCCACCTAAATCGCGAACACACAGGCCTCGGATCCTCTCCTTCCATTTCCTTTTCGTATTTTCCAATAAATTATCGTTCATATTCTCAAAGTCTGTACAATGCATTCCTCCTCCTTCCCCTGGGATGTTGTTAATCCCACGGGGGCCATCTCTCCTCATCTCTCTCTCCTCTTCTCTCTCTCCTCTCTCTCTCTCTCTCTCTCTCTCTCTCTCTCTCTCTCTCTCTCTCTCCTCTCTCTCTCTCTCGCTCTCTGTCACGTCATCTTTTTCTTCCCTCCCATTCCTCTTAAATTTCAGTAACCCTTTCTCCCTTTCTCTCTCTCTCTCTCTCTCTCTCTCTCTCTCTCTCTCTCTCTCTCTCTCTCTCTCTCTCTCTCTCTCTCTCTCTGTCACGTCACCTTTTTCTTCCCTCCCATTCCTCTTAAATTTCAGTAACCCTTTCTCCCTTTCTCCTTCCTCTACTCTTTTGTCTCCCTCCCTTCTTCCCTCCCTCTCATCCCTTCCCTTACCTGCTTCTTACAACACCTGTTCCTCCTACCTGGTGGTCCTTCTGTCTCCCTCCTCCCTTCCCTCCCTTCATCTTTTCCTTTCTGTCTCCCTCCCTCCATCCATCCTTCCCTCCTTCCCTCCTTCCGTCCCTCCTTCCGTCCCTCACTCCTTCCCTCCTCCCTATCTCTCTCCCTCTGTTAGAGCTGTTAAACTGTCATTAGTGTAATTGCGAGACTTAAAACTATAATTACTATTCATTAACACCTACTGCTAAACAAGGCAATACTACCACCACTACTGCTACTACTATTACTACTGCTATGCTATGTTTGGCATAGCAGTAGTAAACTAGTCATATTTGAATCGATCGTATATTCTAGAGCGGAGAGAGAGAAGAGAGAGAGAGAGAGAGGAGAGAGAGAGAGAAGAGAGAGAGAGAGAGAGAGAGAGAGAGAGAGAGAGAGAGAGAGAGAGAGAGAGAGAGAGAGAGAGGGAGAGAGAGAATAACATTTTTGTAGTATAAAATTAAGTGAAACAAACTATTGATTAAAGAAAGTATATTAATCATATTAATACGAAGTTCGTGTGTGCGTGTGTGTGTGTGTGTGTGTGTGTGTGTGTGTGTGTGTGTGTGTACTGACTGAAGTGCTGGTGAAGGCTAAGTGACTGCACATTTCCACTACATGCTTTATATATGGGTCCTGGCCCTGACATCTCCACTTAGCTTATAGGATGTAAATGGATCAGAAAGCCTTGCTTGAGGCACAAGAAGGATACAGTTTTTAGCACCTCGAGACGTCACCTTATTAAAATGTCTTTAGTGGTTGGTTTGTGCAGGAGTTAAACCCATAATTACCAGATTAGTCTCTCTCTCTCTCTCTCTCTCTCTCTCTCTCTCTCTCTCTCTCTCTCTCTCTCTCTCTCTCTCTCTCTCTCTCTCTCTCTCTCTGACACTATCACACAATGAGGAATATACACATACATAATGTAAAATTAAAAATACTTCAATTATAGATATTTCCAAACAATATTATTGGCTACATTCACACATCTACGCGCGCGCGCCACACACACACACACACACACACCACACACACACACACACACACACACACACCACACACACACACACACACACACACACACACACACACCACACACCACACACACACACACACACACACACACACACACACACCACCACACACACACCACCCACCCACCCACCCACCCACCCACCCACACACACAACACACACACACACACACACACACACACACAAACACACACACACCTTGCTCTCAGTGTTACGAATATATTTTGCTATAGCCATTATTTTTTCCGAAAACAAAGAATGTAAATATTTTAAAAGTTACTTCATCCTGTCTGATGGAGGAAGGACCCAGTTGAAGGGCTCAATGGAAGGAGGAAGGGAGGGAAAGAGGGAGGGAGGGAGGGAGCTGTTAAATTGTCATTAGCTGTTGGTGCGGGATTTAAAACTATAATTACTCATCAGGGAGCTATAAAGTCGGGAAGGTTTGAAACAGGTGTGGTTATTTAGGGGGGGTGGAGCGGGTCTCCAAGAGGAGACTGAGCGAACATTTGTAGACAAGGAAAAGATTTGAGAAATTGATGGGATTGCCTCGCCCCAAGTGTTCGCGAAGTACATTGCGTGACTGTACCACTAGTTGTTGCCTGGTGAGTGCTAGTTTATTGATTGATGTATAGCCGTACCACTATTTGTTGCCTGGTGAGCACCACTGTTTGTTGCTTGATGAATAACCGTACCACTATTGTTGCCTGGTGAGCGCCACTGCTTGTTGCCTGGTGAGCGCCACTGTTTGTTGCTTGATTAATACCATACCACTATTTGTTGCCTGGTGAGCGCCACTGTTTGTTGTTTGATTAATACCATACCACTATTTGTTGCCTGGTGAGCGCCATTGACCGTTGTTACGTGAACGCCATCGTCGCTTGCCAATTCTTATCGTTAGGGTTCGGAGCTGCGAGGTGCTTTCCATTAATTAATGTCTCGACTGATTATGTAAATTTCGTGTTGATGAGAATTATGCACAATGCTTTTAGGGGCGTGTCACGTGTGAGCGACTGCGATTCAATAATGCTAATAGGCGTTCTATAAGTCCACGGTTGAGTGGACGTGATGTGTTGGTAAATAATTTATCTGCCGTAACTAGTTAGCATTACAACAATTATTGAGCATGCAGAAAATAATATTTTGTTGATTTTGTATTTCAGTGGATGTGAGCGTGATTAGCTCCGATTTGTATAGCTGTTACGTGTTTCTGATTACAGTCCTGTGTTGATTTGCGGTGAAAAACGATATTATGGTTTAATATCTCATATAACTCAATATATTTCAAACCTCTTTAACATATCTTAATATATCTTTTAATATACCTCTCTTAATATGGTTTAATATCGTAATAGTATATAGTAATGTTTCTGGAATCAGAAATATGAGTCATGGGGTTGTGGCCACTATGCAGTATCTTTAGTGGACATGTTGTCCTTTTGTGGACATTTACAATTATATATTGATAATTATATACTGAAGCAAATAACATGTGTGTTGACCACATTGTGTTTCGATTGAAGACGTGACTCAATTATTTCCTCACGTCTGAGGGAGGCTGGGTGGGAGAGTCACGTGAGGGGATGAAACAAAGGGCACGAGAGATTGGGCATGAGGGAGAGGCTCTTGGGATAGGGTGCAGAGCCGGCAGGTAGGAGGTGAAAGGGACGGGAGCTCTTGAAGGGTATGAAGAAGTGCTGTGTAAAGGGAGAGTAAGGACGATATTTTGTTAAAGGAAGATTGTTTGTGTCTTTGTCTGTCTTTCTGTCTGGAAGATTACCTGTTTTGAAGACTGTCTGTTTGAAGATTGGAAGATTGTCTGTCTGAAAAGATTGATTGTCTAGATCTAGAAGATTGTTGGTCAGTTGGTCTTCTCTCTCTCTCTCTCTCTCTCTCTCTCTCTCTCTCTCTCTCTCTCTCTCTCTCTCTCTCTCTCTCTCTCTCTCTCTCTCTCTCTCTCTCTCTCTCTCTCTCTCTCCACATAAGCATACTACTTTAGGAAGAGAAAACAAAGGCTCTTTCTCGCCACCAGATAATCAAGTAGTGATCTAATTACTCATAATTATCTCATTACTGCTTTACCGCGCCCCTAACTATCATTTCATCTTCATTAGTAACGCCATCATTATCAGTGTATTCCGTGTGCGTGAGTGCGTGCGTGTGCGGGTGTGTGTGTGTGTGTGTGTGTGCGGGTGTGTGTGTGTGTGGCGGTGTGTGTGTGTGTGTGTGTGTGTGTGTGTGTGTGTGTGTGTGTGTGTGTGTGTGTGTGTGTGTGTGTGTGTGTGTGTGTGTGTGTGT